>JAKUCM010002977.1:0-27174 GCA_023374145.1 Lepidium sativum
AGACACGTAGCATTAGAGAAGGCTTCACCTCAAATTTTGTATTAAAAACAGGGAAACAATTATTAAGAGATGTTAAGCCAAAATGAAAGAAGAAATTCATAATCTTTCCTCATTGAGCATTTATTACCTTTGCTTACAAAGGGAAGACCCTCTTCAAAGAGAGTGCAATGACTTTCTGGTGAGACTTTCCGTTTCACAGTTCCTGAATCAAGAATGAAAGAAGGAGATGAGTAGAAGACTGCATTCAAGACCAAACAAGGGTTATATGAGTGGCTGGTTATGCCGTTTGGTCTCACCAATGCTCCCAGCACGTTTATGCGTCTGATGAATCACACTTTGAGACCTTTCATAGGCGTTTTTGTTGTTGTCTATTTGGATGATATACTCATCTACAGCAAAGGTTTGGGAGAGCATTTAGAGCACATCCGCGGGGTTCTAGATGTTCTTCGCTCTCAATCTCTCTTTGCTAATTATTCTAAATGCTTATTCTGTTCTACTGAGATTGTCTTTTTAGGCTTTGTTGTTAGTGCAGAGGGAGTTAGAGTAGATGATGAGAAGATCAGAGCAATCAGAGATTGGCCAACACCTAAAAACGTTGGAGAAGTCAGGAGCTTTCATGGATTAGCTGGCTTCTACAGGAGATTTGTCAAGGACTTCAGCACCATTGCAGCACCACTAACAGAAGTCATTAAGAAGGACGTTGGATGCAGATGGGAAACAGCTCAAGAAAAGGCGTTTTCAGCCTTGAAAGAGAAGCTTATCAATTCTCCACTCTTAGTACTTCCTGATTTTATGAAAACATTTGAGATTGAATGTGATGCCTCAGGAGTGGGAATTGGTGCTGTTTTGAGGCAGGATAGAAAACCAGTAGCTTACTTCAGTGAGAAGCTAGGAGGAGCTGCAATCAACTACCCAACTTATGACAAGGAGCTGTATGCATTAGTTAGAGCACTTCAAACGTGGCAGCATTACTTGTGGCCAAAAGAATTCGTCATTCATACAGATCATGAGTCGTTGAAGCACTTAAAGGGACAACAAAAGCTCAACAAGAGACACACCAGATGGATGGAGTTCATAGAGACGTTTCCATACATAGTTAAGTACAAGAAAGGTAAGGATAATGTAGTTGCAGATGCATTATCAAGAAGGTACACTCTAGTCTCTACTTTAACTTCTAAGTTGGCTGGTTTTGAGCATATTAAAGACTTGTATGAGACTGACAATGACTTTGCTGAGAGCTATGGCAAATACCATAAGTTTGCTGTTGATAAATTCTTTAGACATGATGGTTATTTGTTCTACAATAATCGCTTGTGTATACCAAGAGGATCAATCAGAGAGCTGCTAGTTAGAGAGGCGCATGGAGGTGGATTAGCAGGGCATTTTGGAGTTACAAAGACTCTACTTGGACTGCAAGATCACTTTTGTTGGCCAAACATGAAAACAGATGTCGATCAGGTTTGCTCTAGGTGTGAAACGTGTAAAATGGCTAACAGTAAGGTACAGCCACACGGTTTGTACACACCTCTTCCTATTCCTTCACAACCCTGGACTCATTTATCTATGGACTTTGTACTTGGCTTACCTCGAACCAGAAATGGTAGAGATTCTATTTTTGTAGTTGTTGACAGGTTCAGCAAGATGGCACACTTTATAGCTGGCCACAAAACGGATGATGCTGTTTGTGTAGCTAATCTGTTTTTCAGGGAAGTTGTGAGATTGCATGGAATGCCTCAAGTGATAGTTTCAGATTGAGATACCAAATTCTTAGGGCATTTTTGGCGTACACTATGGGCTAAGCTAGGGACCAGATTGACGTTTTCAACATCATGCCATCCTCAGACTGATGGACAGACAGAAGTAGTGAACAGAACATTGTCAACACTTCTAAGGACGTTGGTGAAGAGCAACATCAAGTCATGGGAAGAGTGTCTACCACATGTAGAGTTTGCTTACAATCACGCTAAGCATTCTGCCACTCTCTTTTCTCCGTTTGAGATTGTTTATGGCTTTAACCCACAATCCCCTCTAGACTTGATTTCTTTGCCTTTGAGTGTGAAATGTAGTGCAGATGGAAAAGAAAAGGCGGAACAAGTCAGGAGAATTCACGCCAAAGCCAAGGAGAACATAGAGAAGAAGACAGAGCAGTACAAGAAGCACGCCAACAAAAGAAGAAAGGACCTGATATTTGAAGAAGGAGATTTGGTCTGGATTCATCTCAGGAAAGACCGATTTCCAGAAGAGAGGAAGAGCAAGCTACTGCCACGAGTTGATGGTCCATTTGAAGTCATCCAGAGGATCAACAAGAATGCTTACAAGATCGATCTCCGAGGTAAGTATAACATATCAAATTCGTTCAATGTTTCTGATATGCTTCCTTATGTTGGAGATACAGATTTGAGGACAAATCCTTTCCAAGATGGAGAGGATGATATGATCGTGGATGACACAACAGCTGCAGCACCTTAAGTAGAGGGTCGGATTACAAGTTCCAGAGCTAAGGAGATGGCCAAGGAAGCTCATTCCCTCATTGCATAAGAAGTTGACGAGCTAGCAGCTGCACAAGTCTTCAACATCTCCATCTTGAAGACTTCTCCTGGTAATGATAACTAGGTAACTTAGGTGAGGAAGTTTGTACTCTTTTTCCCATAGAGATTTTTGTCCCAATTGGGTTTTCTCTCATGGTTCTTAATGAGGCAGATGGAATCACTACGGCGAGTTACTTAGGAGTCTTACCATTAGGAGAATAATGTACAAACCAATCTGGTTTTGTACTTAGTAGATTTTGAGGTGCACCATTATGGGACGCCTCGTTGTTTTTATTTAAACGCTTCGTTGTTTTATTTAAGTTTCAAACTACATGTTGTTTTTTTGGTTTAAAAACTACATGCTGTTTTGTTTTAGGGTTGTATTTAAACCCCATAACTTGCTGTAAATTTCTTAGAGTATTATTTTGACAAAAAGACTTCTTTAAAGTTTTCATGCTCTCAAGCCATGGTTCTGGACATCCTAGATCCTGAATCTCCAATCACGTTGTGAGCCAAGAGATTCTTCACTTAATTCATCTAATCACAGAAATCTATCCATTTAATCACTTCAATTCGTCACCTACAAGTTTCCATCACGTCCTCATCTTATTCTAATCCATTCCGCCACAACATTCCATCAGTTCTTTGTTTCTCAACGAGTTTGCCATCGTATCTCAGAAACCCCTCGATCAATTCCACTGAAAACTTACCAGCACGTTCCTCACATCTAATCTATCCGCTGCTCAAGTTTCATTCGATTCTAAGTACTCTAGCCCCGATTTCAGAGTTCTATCCTAGGGAGAATCACATCAGGACGCCTCGTTTTTATTTAAACGCTTCGTTGTTTTATTTAAGTTTCAAACTACATGTTGTTTTTTGGTTTAAAAACTACATGCTGTTCTGTTTTAGGGTTGTATTTAAACCCCAGAACTTGTTGTATATTTCTTAGAGTATTATCATTGAAAAAGACTTCTTATTGAGTTTTCCATGCTCTCAAGCCACGGTTCTGGAAATCCTAGAGCCTGAATCTTCCATCACGTTGTGAGCCAAGAGATTCTTCATCTAATTCATCTAATCACAGAAATCTATCCATTTAATCACTTCAATTCGTCACCCCACCAATTCACACGAATCATCAGCCATATCCATCTCATCAGATCACGTCCTCATCTTATTCCTAATCCATTCTGCCATATCAATCCATCAGTTCTATTGTCACACAGAGATTTTGCCGTCATATCTTGGAAACGCCTCGGTGAAATCCGCTCAAAACTTAGCACCACGTTCCCCACACTCCAATCTATCAGTGGCTCAAGTTTCATTCGATTTCGAGTAATCTAGCCCCGATTTTCAGAGTTCTATCCTAAGGAGAATCACATCAAGTGGTATCAGAGCCAACTCTGTGCCAAGGATGAGAAACTCTCTAACACTAATCTCTCTTTCTCTTGTTATTTTTGTTCTCATTCATTGTTAGGGTTTAGATTCGTCGTCCTGATTGAATTAGGATTAGGTTTCGTTTCCTGATTGAATTATGATTAGTTTTGAGTTTTCCTATTAGAATTAGGATTAGTTTCGGTTTTCCTATTAGAATTAGGATTAGGTTTTGAGTTTTCCTATTGAAATTAGGATTAGGTTTTGACTTTTCCTATTAGAATTGGGATTAGTTTCTGTTTTCCTATTAGAATTAGGATTAGGTTTTCAGTTTTCTTGTTAGAATTAGGATTAGTTTAGGAATCCTATTCCTAGTAGGATTAGGATTTTCGTTTTTTGTAGGCTTTTATTTCCTTTCGTTTGTCTAAGAACTAGTTACTGTGAGCTGTTTTGACTTTCTTTCAGGTACAATGGAGCTTTCAGCTGAAGCTATGGAAGCTCTAAACAAAGCCATGGCTCAGCAAATCAAAGAAGCCAATCAAGCAATAGCTTCTCAACTCATTCAGTAATTAGAGCAGCTTGATAGCAAATTTGAGAATAGATTCAAAGAGCTAAAGAATGAGCATAGTGCTACAGACCCAGAATCGTCAGAGCCTCCTAGTCCTAATGAAGCAATCAGGATTACTAAAGGAAAGGCACACGTGGGTTCTTCTTCTAGACAGCAGAGAGTTAGACGCCTTAAATCACCAATTAGGGACAGAGAAACAGTTGGTCATCAAAGGAGAAGCTCACAGCCACAAAGACGGTCTGATTACGTTGTTGGACATAGGATTTATGTGGAATCAGATCATGAGCATTCGGAAGAAGGTGAAAGATCAGAATATAGTGGTGAAATGTTAAGGAGACCCAAAAACAGGAGCAATGCACGTGAGTATGATCCTTTGAGGCAGCAGCTGAGCAACATTAAGATCCAATTCCCTCCTTTTCATGGCACCAATGAGGGAGAGACATATCTGGATTGGGAGAGGAATATGGAGTCTAATTTTCTGGTGCAGGGAGCTTATGAGCTTAACAAAGTGAAGATAGCAGTCTCAGAGTTCAATGGCTATGCATTGTTGTGGTGGAAGCAGTTGGGACTTGTCAGAGATAGATAAAGAGAGCCTCCAGTCACCACTTGGACAGAACTAGTTGCGCAGATGAGGAGAAAATTTGTGCCTGCGCATTATCAGAGAGAGATGCTTAGCAAGTTGAGACGCCTTGTACAAGGCACCAGATCAGTTCGTGATTACTATCAGAAGTTGGAGGCACTTATGATCAGAGCTGATTTGAGGGAGAGTGAGGATATGGTGATGTCACATTTTCTTGGGGGATTGAACAGAGAGTTGCAAGATAAGGTAGAGTTGCTGAATTATGAAGATGTGCAAGAGATGGTGCACAAAACTGAGTTGATAGAAGCACAACTTAAGAGGATAATTGGCAGGTCTACTTTCACTTCTAGTATCCCTAAGCCAAGAGAATTCACCAAATCAGCTCCAATCAAAGATAATAGACCCGCAGCCTCTGTAGTGAAAGAAGAGGTCAAAACAGAGCTTAAAACCAGAAGTGGCACTTCTAATAGCAATGTCAGATGCTTCAAGTGTCAAGAAGATGTTTCTGTTGAGAGAAGGAGGAGAGATTGTGCCTCAGGAGAGTTCAGAAAGTGAGGTAGAGGACTGATGTGTCTGCATTTTACCACATTTTAGGACCATTATTTAGCATGTTTCGCATTCATACTTGCATTGTTATCATTGTTTTAGGTTCTTTTTAGCATAATTTTCATTATTAGTGTCGGGCGTTGCATGCATTGCATAAAAGGGACTTTTAGGTACTTTTTGGAGCTTATCACGGAGTATTTCGGAGTACAAGAAGACCAATGAGGAATCGAGTGGCCTAAGGTTGAAGTTCAAGATGCAAACTAGAAGATTTGTCACTCGAGTTTCCGATACTCGAGCATGACACTCGACCATCACTTGGTCGAGTGCCTTTACGGGCCAGAACTAAGACTTCGGACGAAGATTGAATCTTTGGGCTTCTCTGCGAAAAAGGCCCATCAAAAGCCCTTTGTGCCAGCCCAATTGTCTTTTAGTTCTTTTTCTATTTTTCTTTCTTAGGGAAATTTCCTTTTAACTTTTAAAAGGAAATTCCCATTTTTTCTTTCAAGGGAATTTTTCCCTTTTTCTCTTTAAGTATTTTTCCTTTTTCTTTAAGATCTTTTGATCTATAAATTGTACTAGGATTTCTACTTTCAAAATATAATCTTTTCTAGCAATTTTCGAGTCTCTTATTTTACTAAGGCATTTACGATTTTTCATACTTAAGTTTTATGCAATTAGATTTCGATTTTAAGTCTATGTTTTATTTCATGAATTTTGAGTAAGTTAGTCTAGGGTTCTTGAGGAAAGGGTGAGATTAGGGAAAAACTTAGGGATTTCTAGATTTGTTTATGTTTAATTAAGGTCTTAGATCTCTTTAGTTTAAGTGTTCTTAATGCTTGTTTCTTTCTGATCAATTGAAATTCGATCTCTTGGTGAATCCCCCAGAGAGGCGTTTGGGGATCACTTGAACATGCTTAAATTAAGATAGCATCTTCCTAGCTCAAGATATTGATTTTCTAGGGTGTTATTAGGTTTTGTAAGGTCCATACTTAAGGCCTCTTGAATTTCCAATCGTTGGGCGAGAGTCAAGTCAGGTTGTCTTTTAGGAGAGGTCCCATTGCGCGAGAGCGAATGTGATTACTTTGTGATCCCTAGGAATACCCTAATCATTGATCCTAATCCTCGAGAACCCGTTTTTCCTTTATTGAATTTTCGTGATTTTAATACTCTGCTTTAGGTTGAGATTTCGTGTTGCACTTTATCATTAGTTTCACTGTTGCTTTACTTTTAATACTCTGTTTTTACATTCTAATACTTTGTTTGTTTTTAGCATTTTGCTTTAAGATTTCATTGTCACTTAGGATAGATAACCACTCGCTAAAACCGAATTTGGCTTAGATTAGAATAAGTAGATTATATCTTGACTGCTAGTTACTCTCCCATTGGATTGACACCATACTGTACTGCAATTGATTAAATAGACAGTTTGGTATTTGAGAAAACACCGCAAAAACCTGTTTATCAAATTGGCGCCGTTGCCAACTGGGAATAGATAGCTACAATTAGGAAAATCACTTTTCTGAGACTAAGTTTTATTATACTATTATTCTAAAAACGTTTCTGGTTTTTTCTTTGCTTTCAGGTACACTCGATCAACAAGCTCGACCAACACAACTGGAGCTCGTTGATTTTTCTCCTGTATCCAGAGAACTCTAGCAGAACCCAGAAACACTCGACCACTACACTCGAGCACCACCTGCTCGAGTGTCAATTCCGATAACACAAATCACTTGCATGAATACCAGATCCCGTGGTAGTGAAGACCTCATTCCATACTCTGACAGAATAGACCGTTTGCCTCGTGAATACTTGCGAGAACAACGGAACCGATTGAACGAAGAATACACGGATCAGGTTAACATGGAAGAACAAGTACAAGCTACTGAACTAGGAACTCGTCCTAGGAGTGTTAGACACATTGGTGCCGGTGATGCTCCCAGTATCCACACTCAACGCCATAGAATTGTCCCACCAGCCATCGCCAACAACAACTTTGAGATTAAGAGTGGAATGATTTCCATGGTTCAGAACAGTAAATTTCATGGTTTACCTTCTGAGGACCCACTAGATCATCTTGATGAATTTGAAAGACTAACCAGTCTGACAAAAATAAATGGGGTTAGTGAGGATGCTCTGAAATTGCGATTGTTTCCTTTCTCTCTTGGAGACAAAGCACATCTATGGGAAAAACACTTGCCACAAGGGTCTATCACATCATGGGACGCCTGCAAAGAAGCATTTCTAGGCAAATTCTTTTCCAATTCCAGAACTGCGAAACTTCGCAATTCCATCTCTGGTTTTAAGCAAAACCATTCCGAAACATTCTCTGAGGCTTGGGAACGATTCAAGATGTACCAATCACAATGTCCTCATCATGGTTTCACTACTGAGTCCCTTCTCAGTACCCTCTACAGAGGCGTGATCCCCAAGATACGCATGTTGCTAGACACAGCCAGCAATGGGAATTTTCTGAATAAAGATGTCGATGATGGCTGGGAATTAGTGGAGAATTTAGCTCAAGCAGAAGGCCAATACAGTGAAGACTATGATCGAACTCCTAGAGGCGTAACAGATTCAGATATGGTTAGTAGAAAGGAGCTCAAAGCCATACAAGACAAACTGGATAAGCTACTTTCAGCTCACCATAAGCAAGTACACCATGTCGGTGAAACAGAACGGGTTGAAGATGACGATGACGAAGTTGTAGAGGTCAATTTCGTACAGAACCAAAGCAACAATTTCAGACAATTCAATAGCTACAAACCCAACCCCAACCTATCCTACAAAAACACAAATGTGGCGAATCCAAACGACCAGGTGTACCCACCCAAACCACATCCGCAACCGCAACCAAAACCATTCATACCCAAACAACAGTACCAGCAAACACACCACCAACCACCTACTGGATACAACACCCAACCACCACAACAAATACCTGAAGTGATGGACATCTTGCAGCAGATACTAAAGGGACAGACGGCCAGCGCTTCCGAATTAACACGAAAATTTGCTGAAGTACATGCTAAGATCGATGCTTCACATAATGAACTCAATTGCAAATTTGAGACCCTCAATGCTCGTCTCAAATATGTGGAGAATCAACAAGGATCTTCATCAACAAACAAACAAACCGGACAGCTACTTGGAAAAGCTGTTCAAAATCCTAAGGAGTATCACGCCAACGCCATTACACTCCGTAGTGGCCGTGAATTGCTAATTCGTGCTGAACAGACAGAGAACACTGAGGACAGTGTCCTTCCAGAAGGGGAGGATGATTTGGTCGAAGAATAGACAGAAATCAGCACGAAATAGTCGAAATCCTTGACACTCGACCAGCACGCTCGAGCACCAGCTGCTCGAGTGTCCGAAGATCAGCCCAAAAACACAACCGACATACAAAAAGACCCTAAGACGTTTGCTCCACCTCCTTTCAAACCGCAGCTTCCTTTTCCACAAAGATTCAAAAAGGATGTTGCAGACAAGTACAAAGCTCTCTTTGAAAAGCAGATGAGGGACGTTGAAGTAAAAATACCAATTCTACACGCCTTTATGCTAATGCCCCCTTATCAAAAGTTTTTGAAAGACGCAGTCAAGGACAGAATACAAGAAGTCGAAGGGATGGTTGTGTTAACTCATGAGGTCAGCGCTATTATACAAAGAAAGGTTGTGCCTAAGAAGCTCGATGATCCAGGAACATTCACGATTCCATGTTCGCTTGGACCTCTCACATTCAGGAGTTGCTTGTGTGATTTAGGGGCATCGATCAGCCTAATGCCTCTAACAGTCGCCAAACGATTAGGGTTCGATAAATACAAGTCTTGTAAGATATCCTTGGTACTAGCTGACAGATCGGTTAGGATTCCACATGGAATTCTAGAAGACTTACCAGTTCGGGTTGGAGGAGTAGAAATCCCCACGGATTTCGTTGTTCTAGATATGGGAGAAGAACCAAAGGACCCTTTGCTGTTTGGAAGGCCCTTCTTAGCCACTGCAGGAGCTGAGATCAATGTGCCAAAAGGAGAAATTGAACTCAACCTTGGGAAAGATTTCAAGATGACTTTCAGCATCAGTGACATAATGAGAAAACCGACCATTGAGGGTCAGCTGTTCGTGGTGCAAGAAATAGATGATCTTTCAAAGGACCTGTTTAGAGAATTGATGGAGAAAGACCACCTTGGTACTGCTTTGATAAAAGACGGTTGTGATGGATACATATACGAAGAAAGTGAGGTCTACAAAGGCTTGTTGGACTCTTGCAAATCACTGAAAAGTGAAAAACAGTTCGAGGCCTTACACTCGACTTCAACACTCGAGCACACCAAGCTCGAGCATTCCGATTTAGCCTCTGGAAATCAACACTCGACCATAACACTCGACCACACTAAGGTCGAGTGTCCGCTCGATGATGACTGGTCGGAGCTCAAATCACCGAAAGTGGAACTCAAACAACTCCCCTCCGGGCTCAGGTACACATTTCTTGGATCTAACTCTACTTATCCAGTAATAGTAAATAATGCATTGAGTGATGATGAGTTAAACATGTTGCTTTCTGAATTAAGACGGTTTAGAAAAGCCTTAGGATACTCACTGTCTGACATTAGAGGGATCTCTCCCGATTTATGCACACACATAATTCACCTTGAAAATGAATCTTATTCTAGCACGGAACCTCAAAGGAGATTGAATCCGAATTTAAAGGAGGTCGTTAAAAAGGAAATTTTAAAACTGTTAGATGCTGATATAATTTACCCTATCTGTGATAGTAAATGGGTGTCTCCTGTGCATTGTGTGCCTAAAAAGGGAGGGGTCACTGTCATTAGAAATGAAAATGATGATTTGATTCCAACTAGAACTGTTACAGGACATAGGATTTGCATTGATTTTAGGAAATTGAATTTTGCATCTAGAAAAGATCATTATCCTTTGCCATTCACCGACCAAATGCTAGAAAGGTTGGCTAATCATTCATATTATTGTGTCCTTGATGGATATAGTGGATTTTTCCAAATCCCTATACATCCAAATGATCAGGAAAAAGCAACCTTTACTTGCCCTTATGGTACATTTGCATATAGGAGAATGCCATTTGGTCTTTGTAATGCACCTGCTACTTTTCAACGTTGCATGACTTCTATATTTTCGGATCTGATTGAGGAGATGGTCGAAATGTTCATGGACGATTTCTCTGTCTATGGTTCTTCCTTCTCCTCTTGTTTGTCAAACTTGTGCAGGATTCTATCCAGGTGCGTTGAGACGGATCTAGTGCTTAATTGGGAGAAATGCCATTTCATGGTGCGAGAAGGCATCGTTCTAGGTCATAAGATTTCAGAGAAGGGCATTGAAGTCGACAAAGCTAAGATAGAAGTTATGGTTCAGTTGCAGCCACCGAAAACCGTCAAAGACATTAGGATTCTCTTGGGACATGCAGGATTCTATAGGCGATTCATCAAAGACTTTTCAAAGACTGTCAGACCTTTGACTCGTCTCTTTTGTAAGGAGGCGGATTTCGTCTTTTACGAGGAATGCCTCAAGGCTTTTCTTGAACTTAAAGACGCCTTGATAACAGCACCAATAGTCCAAGCACCTGATTGGAATCTACCTTTTGAGATAGTGTGTGATGCTAGTGACTATGCTGTTGGAGCAGTTCTGGGACAGAAGATAGATAGGAAACTGAATGTGATATACTATGCTAGTAGAACACTAGACGAAGCCCAGGTGAAATACGCCACCACAGAGAAGGAATTGCTTGCAGTTGTGTTCGCCTTTGAGAAATCCAGGTCCTATCTGGTTGGATCAAAAGTTATTGTGCATACTGATCATGCAGCTCTAAGATACTTGATGAAAAAGAAGGATGCTAAGCCTAGACTTCTTAGATGGATTTTGTTGCTGCAAGAATTCGACATGGAGATAGTCGATTAACCAGGGATTGAAAACGGTGTTGCTGACCACTTATCGAGGATACAGGTTGAAGAAACCCTTCCAATAAATGATTCTATGCCTGAAGAGCAATTGTTGAGTTTTTCCACCGAACACTCGACCATGACACTCGAGCACCACCTGCTCGAGTGTCAAGCCCACGGACAAAGAAGACGTTTTTCGATCGGTTCAAAGTTTGTGGGAAGATGCTTACCATGGTATACCGACTTGGTAAACTATTTGGTCGGAGGAGAACTGCCTAAAACCTTGAATTATCATCAAAGGAAGAAATTCTTCAGGGATGTAAGGCAGTATTTTTGGGATGAACCCTACCTTTACAAGCAAGGGTCTGATGGACTATTCAGAAGATGTGTATCAAAAGAGGAAGTCAAGGGAATATTGGAGCACTGCCATGGATCTACTTATGGAGGACACTTTGCTGCATTCAAAACGGCACAGAAGATTCTTCAATCCGGGTTATGGTGGCAATCAATTTTCAAAGACTGCCAAGAGTTCATATCCAGATGTGATTGCTGTCAAAGAATGGGCAGTATAAGCAAGAGGAATGAGATGCCACAGAGTCCGATCTTGGAGATAGAAGTGTTTGACTGTTGGGGAATCGATTTCATGGGACCATTTAAGCCTCCTTCTTTAGGGAACAGCTACATTCTGGTTGCTGTGGATTATGTCTCTAAATGGGTAGAAGCTATTGCAGCTCCTACAAACGATGCGAAGGTGGTACTTAAGCTTTTTAAACACATTATATTTCCCAGATTTGGTGTGCCAAGAGTTGTGATCAGCGATGGAGGATCCCACTTTGTCAACAAGGTTTTCGAGAATTTGCTTAGGAAACATGGGGTTAAACACAAAGTGGCAACTCCTTATCATCCTCAAACCAGCGGACAATTTGAAGTCTCTAATAGACAGATCAAATCAATTTTGATGAAGATAGTTGGGCTGTCAAAACGTGATTGGGCCGCCAAATTAGATGATACTCTTTGAGCCTATAGGACTGCTTTCAAAACACCTATTGGCCGCACACCTTTTCAATTACTCTATGGAAAATCCTGCCATTTGCCAGTAGAGCTAGAGTACAAATCAATTTGGGCAACCAAACTCTTGAATTTCGACATCAAGACAACACAAGAAAAGAGGCAGATGGACGTACATGAGCTTGAAGAAATCAGACTCGAAGCATATGGCAGCTCAAAAGTATACAAGGATCGAACAAAGGCAGCTCACGACAAAATGATCCAGCGGAAAACAATCAAAGTTGGTGATCAAGTACTTCTCTTTAACTCAACACTCAAGCTATTTCCCGGAAAATTGCGATCAAAGTGGTCTGGTCCGTTCAAAGTACTACAAGTTTTACCTTATGGAGCACTCACTTTAGCTAATAGCAATGGAGAAGGATTCACTGTGAACGATCATAGAGTGAAGCCTTACTTGGCCAACAACACAATTCCCGAGGGAACTTCGGTTCTGCTCGATGAACCGCCTCCTCTCCAATAAATAGGAGGAAGTCGAGCTTGAGACTATAAACAAGCGCAGTTGGGAGGCAATCCCAAAGGTATCCTCTGTAGATACATTCATTTTTTGTCTTTTTCGCATATTTTCCTTACAAATTTGCTATTTTTCATTTTTACTTGCATCTATTTCGACTTACATGCACTTGGAAGGTTTTTGGTACTCTTTTACTGGAAAGTGGGACCCATATGGGACAAATGGGGTCAGAACCGACAAGATGGGACAAAACTCGACCACGCCTGGTCGAGTGTCCCACTCGAGCATCAGCCAGCTTTTGGCAGACTGACACTCGAGCAAACCTGCTCGAGTGTCAGGCTCGAACGTCCCGCCTTCATGCCTATTCACATGCCTCCAAAGCCTATAAGTGCCAAAAGCTGAGAAAGGGGGGACATATACTCCGAAAAATGGGTTAAATCTTTCTTTAATGTAATATCTTTTCCATTTAATTCAAAAAGATTTGATTTAATCCAAGTTCAAATTTTGAATTTGAAAAGGCTCCCCCTTTGTTTTTCCTCCTCTATAAAAGGAGGAGGGGCCTCTCTCCTTTCATTCACAAGAAATACACTCTCTCTCTAACATTTCTCTCTAGTTGTTCTCTCTTTCACAGAAGCAAATCATCTCTCTTTCTGTTCATCTACTACACTCGATCACCTCAACTCGAGTGTCCAGTTCGAGTGTCAGAACGTTTGCTCTTTTTCCGACCAACTTCACCATGACAGACGGCAAATCCAGCAAAGCTAACCTCCTCCGCCATAGAGCCAAGAATAATGCTCGGTCAAGAAGCAATCCTTCCCAAGGAGAGTCTTCTAGGGCCGTAAGCAAACCCGGCAGAAAGGAGAAAAGAAGGTTGGAAGTGCAATCTGAAAACGAGTCGGAAGAAAGAGGAGAATACATGGATGAAGACGAGGTGGACCCAGACCTTGCTGCTGAAACACTTCGTGAAGATGGGTATGGCGAAAGAGAGGCGGAAGAAGCAAGGGAGATAATCCTTGCCGGAAAAAGAGAAAAGGAGATGAAGGAGAGGCATAACTCGGCAAGAGCACTAAACGATCTGCGGAGGATGGATTTTCTAGGAACCCGCTATCCATGCAAGGAGGTTCTGACCGCAATGGGGATAACCAGAGATGTAGATCTCATGTTGCAAAATTGTGGGCTGTCCACATTTGTGCAGTATCCGCAGCGAGCATACAAGGAAGAAACTCTCCAGTTTTTGGCGACGGTTCAGATTGTTTTATACGATGCAGAAAACAAGAGTCTCCAAGAAAAGCAAGGTGGCGGTTACATCTTCTTCGCAATTAGAGGAAGGGACTATCGAATGACTTTCAGAGCACTTAGGGACCTCTTCGAGTTCCCAAAAGCCGAGTCCAAAAATTATGGACCGGATTTCGATAGAGCAGAGTTGGATGATGTGTAACGGTCGATTGCATCAACAAGGAGCAGATGCTTGTCCTCCCGGTCTAAGTCATCCCTGATCCGAAACCCGGCCTTGAGGTCTTTTCGAACAATCCTCGCAAATACATTTTTCTCACGTTTTACTACTGGAACAATTAATCTAGGAGAAATGGAGATGCTGGTGACTGCTCTTAAAGACATTGTTGGTACAAAGAGCGACGGATCCCCGATTATCGGAGATCGAAACAGTGCTGGATTAACCATCCAATTTGCTAACCAATTGGTCACATACCACGATTGGGCAAGGGATAACAAAACTGGAGGACGTGATGGAAAGATCACCATTGGCGGACTTGTCACATGCATTCTGGAGAGATGTAATGTGCCAATCGATGAGACACAATGGGGTGACCCTCGATTCATGAACATCAAGCACTTAAGGAGGAGCCAATTCTTGGCTACGACGGAAGTTCGAGGTAAGCTTCTTTACTCTTTCCATCATTTACTTAGACCAAATGCTTTTCTACTCTTGCCAAACAGGGAGTACACATCGATAAGGATGGGGCAGAACACGAATTTTAATCCGCCTCTAGAAGCCTTGTACGATCCCAATGGCCCTCAGCAGAGTTCATCTCCAACAAGCAGCGATGAAGTGGATCATGAGGCGTATTATTTTGAAGAATACACGATGCCACCTCGTCAAGGTGAACCAATTCGAGAAGCACACAAGCACATAAGCTTGTTGCAGAAGATGAACAAATGGTTGATGAAGAAGGTGAAGAAGCTGACTGCTAGCGACGAAGCTAGAAGACAGGAAAACGATGATCTAAGTACGAGAGTGGCAGATCTAGAAAGGAACAGCGGACCACCACCACCACCCCCAACTATTCGCCCGAGAAGAGCCTCCATATCCACAGATCGTGAAAGGCAGCACCAACCCGCACCAGCTAGACACTCCTCAGCACACCCCGCAGCCTTCTCATATAGAAGATCATTCGATGCAGCTGGGGCAAGTTCGAGCCAACCGCTCGAGCACCAATCGATCGAGCAATCCGAACACTCGACAGAAACGCTCGAGCAAGCTGAGCTCGAGCGTCAGAGGCATAATGACCACTACATGGAACTCATGCGGAATGTGGCAGCCGACTACTGGAACCATTAGAGAGGTATGAAAACCCCTTCCTTTCATTGTAAATAGCATTGCATATTTTTCAATTGACTTGCTTTTACATTTCTTTTACTTGGCTTGCTTTTGCATATTTTTCACTTGACTTGCTGGTCTAGGATCCTCTTTCAGACTTTTATACACACAAGGGACTGTGCGATTTAAGTTTGGGGGAGGGTTCTAGAGGATATTTGACTTTGTTTTCTGTGATTCTTAGTTTTTATTCTTGCATTTGATCATTTGCATCACATCTAAGGCATAGAAAAACCAAAAATATTTTCTTTAGCATATTTTTAGATTGCATTACATCTAAGGCAAAGAAAACCCATAAAAATTTGAAAAAAAAATTTGAAAATGCATAAGTCAAAAACAGAGTGTTCATGTAGCTGCATTGCATTCATATAGGATTGAGTCTAGAATTTCGGGAATCATTTTGCTAGATAGGTTGACTTGCTAGGTTGATTGGCTAGTAACCATAGTGAACTCTTAGACTCGCATTTTTTTCATGTTGAACACTGATTGGTAGATCATTGACTTTTGAAATCGATACTTAGGTTGTGTCTCGAAAAAAACCTGATTTGTTACCTCATAATCGAATTCTATTTTCCAAATTAGGGGCTTGAGATACATTGCATAAGATCCTTCCTTAGGTTCAGCTAGCTAAGTAAAAAGAACAGCATAAGGTGAATATAGAATCATCCTTCTCAACTCGGCTCAAAATATATGGTCTAAGATGAACGGGGATTGTGCGTAAACCCGTACCTTCTTGTGTTCATCAATAAAACCATGTCGATATCGCCTAAGGTGAACCGGGACTGTGCGTAAACCCGTACTTTTTCGCGTCTCATTGATAAAGCTAATACATCGATGCCTAAGGTGAATCGGGACTGTGCGTAAACCCGTACTTTTTCGTGCTTCATTGATAAAGCTATAGCCAATAAAAACGAGTAAGGAGTTGAGAAATGATCAAAAATGCTTAAACCATAGTGACTAGCTGAATTTGAGGAAGTTGAATCCCAAGGTCTTTGATCAATGGCCCCTCTTGCGGACTGCACTTGAAAGAAATAGGTTTCGAATCTGAGTTTCTTAAGAGTCCAACTAAGTGTTAGGGAATATTCGGTCTTGATGCTAAGCCTTGATGAAAGTAAATTGTGGTTCTTACAAAAGAATAAGGTTTCACTTGTGGATTACGGTTTTTCAGTTTGGCGTTTCGTTTGTTTAAGTAAGATGTTCCCATTGTCAGCAACTTCTCTTCCTTCTTAGTTCGATGCATATTTGCTTGAGGGCAAACAAAGACTAAGTTTGGGGGAGTTGATGTGTCTGCATTTTACCACATTTTAGGACCATTATTTAGCATGTTTTGCATTCATACTTGCATTGTTATCATTGTTTTAGGTTCTTTTTAGCATAATCTGCATTATTAGTGTTGGGCATTGCATACATTGCATAAAAGGGATTTTTAGGTACTTTTTGGAGCTTATCACAGAGTATTTCGGATTACAAGAAGACCAATGAGGAAACATCTGGCCTAAGGTTGAAGTTCAGGATGCGAATTAGAAGATTTGGCACTCGAGTCTCTGACACTCGAGCATGACACTCGACCATCACTTGGTCGAGTGACTTTACGGGCCAGAACTAAGACTTTGGACGAAGATTGACTCTTTGGGCTTCTCTGCGAAAAAGGCCCATCAAAACCCTTTTGTGCAAGCCCAATTATCTTTTAGTTCTTTTTCTATTTTTTCTTTCTTAAAGAAATTTCCTTTTTAACTTTTTAAAGGAATTTCCCATTTTTCTTTCTAGGGAATTTTTCTCTTTTTCTCTTTAAGTATTTTTCCTTTTCCTTTAAGATCTTTTGATCTATAAATTGTACTAGAATTTCTACTTTCAATATACAATCTTTTCTAGCAAAATTTCGAGTTCTATCTTTACAAAGGCATTTACGATTTTTAGTCTTAAGTTTATGCAATTAATTTTCGATTTTAAGCCTATGTTTTATTTCATGAATTCTGAGTAAGTTAGTCTAGGGTTCTTGAGGAAAGGGTGAGATTAGGGGAAAACTTAGGGATTTCCAGATTTGTTTATGTTTAATTAAAGTCTTAGATCTCTTTAATTTAAGTGTTCTTAATGCTTGTTTCTTTCTGATCAATTGAAATTCGATCTCTTGGTGAATCCCCCCCGAGAGGCGTTTGGGGAATCACTTGAACATGCTTAAATTACGATAGCATCTTCCTAGCTCAAGAGATTGATTGTCTAGGGTGTTATTAGGCTTTGTAAGGTCCATACTTAAGGCCTCTTGAATTTCCAATCGTTGGGCGAGAGTCAAGTCAGGTTGTCTTTTAGGAGAGGTCCCATTGCGCGAGAGCGAATGTGATTACTTTGTGATTCCTTGCTTAGAGGTCATCTAAATAGGTTGATAGATAAGTCTGGAACCCCTAGGAATACCCTAATCATTGATCCTAAACATCGAGAACCCGTTTTTCCTCTATTGAACTTTCATGATTTTTATACTCTGCTTTAGGTTGAGATTTCTTGCTGCACTTCATTATTAGTTTTACTATTGCTTTACTTTTAAATGTTCTGTTTTTACATTCTAAATACTTTGTTTCGTTTTTAGCAATTTGTTTTAAGATTCCGTTGTCACCTAAGATAGATCACCACTCGCTAAACCGAATCTGGCTTAGATTAGAATAAGTATATTATATCTTGATTGCTAGTTACTCTCCCATTGGATTGACACCATACTGTACTGCAATTGATTAAATAGACAGTTTGGTATTTGAGAAAATACCGTAAAAACCTGTCTATCATAAGGTAACAAGCTGCCACAACAGCATCACTCCAAAACCTCTTAGGAACATTGTTATGGAACATCATAGACCTAGCCACTTCCATGAGGTGTCTATTTTTTCTTTCAGCAACTCCATTTTGCTGAGGAGTGTATGGACAAGTAGTTTGATGAACTATTCCATGTGTTGCAAGAATTTGTTTAAATGCATGGCTTGTATACTCTCCTCCATTGTCAGTCCTTAGGATCTTAATCTTTGCACTATATTGATTGAAAACATAGTTTTGAAAGTTAGTAAATGCTTCAAAGACTCGATCTTTACTAGGTAGCAAAATTAACCAAGTAAATTTCGATTTTTCATCAATAAAAGTGACAAAATATTTATGACTTTCACTAGAAACACAAGGAGAAGACCACACATCAGAATGAACAAGATCAAAACAATTCTCATAAATAGTTGAAGACTTAGGGAACACGGATTTACAATGTTTCCCAAGTATACAAGCTTCACAATTGTCATTCTTAAAAGAAACATTAGGTAACAATAAGTTCAAAGCACGAGAATGTGAATGTCCTAAACGAGCATGCCACAACATATCATCATTCAAACTACTACTAGAACCAACAGAAACATATGAACTAGCTGAACACAAATTAAACGATAGATTTGGACAATTTTCAGTCTTCTCTAGCAAGTATAGCCCATCCTTGCTGGCTCCTTCTCCAAGAACTTGACCACTTTTAATATCCTGAAAGCAAACCTTGTTAGGATAGAAAATAGCTTTGCAATTCAAATCACAAACAGCTTTATGAACACTAAGTAAATTAGACTTAAAACTTGGCATAAACAAGGCCTTAGATTCTTTGTTAAACAACCTAAGATCACCAACACCCTTAATAGGAACCTTTTTACCATTTGCAATGCTAACACATCCTACAGCTGGTTTCAAGTTCTTAAGCAAGCTCTCATTCCTAATCATATGATGGCTTGCACCTGAATCTACCACCAATGATTTAGCAATTTTAGAAACATAAAATGAGTTACCAGACTCCTTTAGAGCATTGATGGATTTTATTAGCTCGTCAAGGTCAGCTTTCCTCACATAATCATTTTGGACTGCCACCATGGCTGTCCCATTAGGTACTTGAGAAGATGAACCAGAACCTGCGTCATCCACCACCTCCTTACTAGCAACATTAGCTCTTGGCTTTTCCCACTTGCTTTGCTTGAGGTGAGGATGGAGAGTCCAGCAACGATCCTTGGTGTGCCCTTTACGCTTGCAATGCTCACACACAAACACCTTTTTATCCTCAGGTCTGTATGATGCCTTGTTAGCCATAGCAAGCTCTCTATTACCATCAAGAAGTGTCCTTGATCCTTGCTCTCTTTGAATAAGGCCACACACTTCTTCAAGGTTTGGAAGCTTGTCTTGCCTCAAGAGATGTCGAGTCAAGTCACCATAAGCTGGGTTTAAGTTCATCAAACATCCAAATACCTTGTCTTGCTCTAGCCTTTCACTCAGCATAATTGGATCCACCGTTGGAGGCCTAAGCATTTCCAGCTCAGCCCAAAGAGACCTATACTTCCCAAACCATTGAGTAAATTCCATATCCTCTTGGCTGAGGGCATTTATCGCCTTCCTTACCTCATAGATTCGGCTGAGGTTAGAGAGATTCCCATACACCTTCTTGAGAGTGTCCCACAAGTGCTTAGCACTCTCACAATAGGAATAAGCTTCATGGATGTGTGGGTCAAGAGATCTTTGAATGATTACAAGAGCAATCTGGTCATCTTGGTACCATTTTGCCTTTACCTCATCAGCAGCCACCACCACACTAGCTTCACCTTCCTTTTCCTTACCAACAGATTGGGCTGTCCTCTTTGGAGCATCACCTTCAATGTGTGCCCAAAGTCCACGGCCACTCAACACAGATTTAACAGTCCTAGACCACAGCAAATAGTTAACTCCCTTAAGAGTAACATGAACAGAAAGAGGCTTGTAGTTCTCCATCAGATCTGAGCAAACAAGAGAAAGAAACAAAAAAACCAGAACTTTTGGGAGAAAGGACGAGATCTGGGTGAAATGGGGAGATTAATGAGTGTAAAAACTTGCCAAGAAGGAAGTTTGCTCCGATACCATGTAAGATTTAGCAAATAAAGAGAGATTGTAGAGATTTAGAGAGAAATGGAGAAGAGAATGAGTTTCAGATCTGAAATTGAGAGAGAGAGGAGAGAATGGTGGCTGAAGAGAGAGATTTTATTATCTCTTAACACTTTACAAAGATATGAATACAACCTATATATAGACAAGAAAAGAAAACCCTAGTTCTATACAAGACAAAATAAGAGTCTTATTGACTAACTTATTCTCCACATGTGATCTTATCCATAAGCTCCAACGGTCATGAGGAGGATGACCCTAATCTTGCACATCACCGTAAGTGACCCTAATTTTGCACATCACCAAAACTTCTTCTCTCGACTTCTTATGACAATATGTGATTTTCGGTGACCCTATTTTTGCACGGTGATAATATTCCGGTGACCCTATTTTTGCACGGTGATAATATTCATGGAACCCTTATTTTGCACAGTTTAACAATTATGATCCCTTGAGACAGCAGCTGCATCATATCAAGATTCAATTTCCTCCTTTCCAGGGTAGCAATGATCCAGAAGCTTACCTTGATTGGGAGAGGAAGATGGAATCGAATTTTTTGGTTCAAGGGACATATGAGCTTAATAAGGTGAAGATAGCTATATCTGAATTCAATGCCTATGCACTTTTGTGGTGGGAACAGTTGGGACTCATGAGAGATCGACATAGAGAGCCTCCAATCACGACTTGGGATCAGCTTACTGCACAAATGAGGAAGAATTTCGTTCCTGCACATTATCAGCGCAAAGTTCTTAGTAAGCTTAAACGTCTCACTCAAGGAACTAAATCAGTTAAAGACTACTATCAGGAGCTGAAAACGTTAATGATCAGGGCTGATGTGAGAGAAAGTGAAGACATGGTGATGTCTAGGTGATGTGATTCGATGAATTAGTGAAGAATCTCTTGGCTCACAACGTGATGGGAGATTCAGGCTCTAGGATGTCCAGAACCGTGGCTTGAGAGCATGAAAACTTTAAAGAAGTCTTTTTGTCAAAATAATACTCTAAGTAATTTACAGCAAGTTCTGGGGTTTAAATACAACCCTAAAACAGAACAGCATGTAGTTTTCAAACCAAAAAACAACATGTAGTTTGAAACTTAAATAGAACAACGAAGCGTTTAAATAAAAACAATGAGGCGTCCCCTAATGGTGCACCTCAAAATCTACTAAGTACTAAACCAGATTGGTTTGTACATTATTCTCCTAATGGTAAGACTCCTAAGTAACTCGCCGTAGTGATTCCATCTGCCTCATTAAAAACCATGAGAGAAAACCCAATTGGGACAAAACTCTCTATGGGAAAAAGAGTACAAACTTTCTCATCTAAGTTACCTTGTTATCGTTACCAGGAGAAGTCTTCAAGATGGAGATGTTGAAGACTTGTGCAGCTGCTAGCTCGTCAACTCCTTCGGCAATGAGGGAATGAGCTTCCTTGGCCATCTCCTTAGCTCTGGAACGTGTAATCCGACCCTCTACTTCAGGTGCTGCAGCTGTTGTGTCATCCACGATCATATCATCCTCTCCCTCTTGAAAAGGATTTGTCCTCAAATCTGTATCTGCAACATAAGGAAGCAAATCAGAAACATTGAACGAATTTGATATGTTATACTTACCTCGGAGATCGATCTTGTAAGCATTGTTGTTGATCCTCTGGATGACTTCAAATGGACCATCAACTCATGGCAGTAGCTTGCTCTTCCTCTCTTCTGGAAATCGGTCTTTCCTGAGATGAATCCAGACCAAATCTCCTTCTTCAAATATTAGCTCCTTTTTTCCTTTGTTGGCGTGCTTCTTGTACTACTCTGTCTTCTTCTCTATGTTCTCCTTGGCTTTGGCATGAATTCCCCTAACTTGTTCAGCCTTTGCTTTTCCATCTACACTACATTTCACACTCAAAGGCAAAGAAATCAAGTCTAGAGGGGATTGTGGGTTAAAACCGTAAACAATCTCAAAGGGAGAATAGAGAGTGGCAGAATGCTTAGCATGATTGTAAGCAAACTCTACATGTGGTAGACACTCTTCCCATGACTTGATGTTGCTCTTCACAAACGTCCTTAGAAGTGTTGACAACGTTCTGTTCACTACTTCTGTCTGTCCATCAGTCTGCCAGAAATGCCCTAAGAATTTGGTGTCTCGATCTGAAACTATCACTTGAGGCATTCCATGCAATCTCACAACTTCCCTGAAAAACAGATTAGCTACACAAACAGCATCATCCGTCTTGTGGCTAGCTATAAAGTGAGCCATCTTGCTAAACCTGTCAACAACCACAAAAATATAATCTCTACCATTTCTGGTTCGAGGTAAGCCAAGTACAAAGTCCATAGATAAATGAGTCCAGGGCTGCGAAGGAATAGGAAGAGGTGTGTACAAACCGTGTGGCTGTACCTTACTCTTAGCCATTTTACACGTTTCACACCTAGAACAAACCTGATCGACATCTGTCTTCATGTTTGGCCAATAGAAGTGATCCTGCAGTCCAAGTAGAGTCTTTGTAACTCTAAAATGCCCTGCTAATCCACCTCCATGCGCCTCTCTAACTAGCAGCTCTCTGATTGATCCTCTTGGTATACACAAGCGATTATTGTAGAACAAATAACCATCCTGTCTAAAAATTTATCAACAGCAAACTTATGGCATTTGCCATAGCTCTTAGCAAAGTCATTGTCAGTCTCATACAAGTCTTTAATATGCTCAAAACCAGCCAACTTAGAAGTTAAAGTATAGACTAAAATGTACCTTCTTGATAATTGATAGAAACTCCCTGGGATAACTCTGATGAAGGCTGAAACTAGGATGACGAATTTAATGGATGGAGGTGGCTGCGGATGAATGGAAATGATGAAAGGTGATATGATAGGATGAAAAACGTGATTTGAATTGGTGTGGTGACGGCTGAATGGATTTAATGGATAGATTTTGGTGATTAGAGGAATTTGGTGAAGAATCTCTTGGCTCACAACGTGATGGGAGATTCAGGCTCTAGGATTTCCAGAACCATGGTTTGAGAGCATGAAAACTTAATAGAAGTCTTTTTGTCAAAATAATACTCCATGAAATTTACAGCAAGTTCTGGGGTTTAAATACAACCCTAAAACAGAACAGCATGTAGTTTTCAAACCAAAAAACAACATGTAGTTTGAAACTTAAATAGAACAACGAAGCGTTTAAATAAAAACAATGAGGCGTCCCCTAATGGTGCACCTCAAAATCTACTAAGTACTAAACCAGATTGGTTTGTACATTATTCTCCTAATGGTAAGACTCCTAAGTAACTCGCCGTAGTGATTCCATCTGCCTCATTAAAAACCATGAGAGAAAACCCAATTGGGACAAAACTCTCTATGGGAAAAAGAGTACAAACTTCCTCATCTAAGTTACCTTGTTATCATTACCAGGAGAAGTCTTCAAGATGGAGATGTTGAAGACTTGTGCAGCTGCTAGCTCGTCAACTCCTTCGGCAATGAGGGAATGAGCTTCCTTGGCCATCTCCTTAGCTCTGGAACGTGTAATCCGACCCTCTACTTCAGGTGCTGCAGCTGTTGTGTCATCCACGATCATATCATCCTCTCCCTCTTGAAAAGGATTTGTCCTCAAATCTGTATCTGCAACATAATGAAGCAAATCAGAAACATTGAACGAATTTGATATGTTATACTTACCTCGGAGATCGATCTTGTAAGCATTGTTGTTGATCCTCTGGATGACTTCAAATGGGCCATCAACTCGTGGGAGTAGCTTGCTCTTCCTCTCTTCTGGAAATCGGTCTTTCCTGAGATGAATCCAGACCAAATCTCCTTCTTCAAATATTAGCTCCTTTTTTCCTTTGTTGGCGTGCTTCTTGTACTACTCTGTCTTCTTCTCTATGTTCTCCTTGGCTTTGGCATGAATTCCCCTAACTTGTTCAGCCTTTGCTTTTCCATCTACACTACATTTCACACTCAAAGGCAAAGAAATCAAGTCTATAGGGGATTGTGGGTTAAAACCGTAAACAATCTCAAAGGGAGAATAGAGAGTGGCAGAATGCTTAGCATGATTGTAAGCAAACTCTACATGTGGTAGACACTCTTCCCATGACTTGATGTTGCTCTTCACAAACGTCCTTAGAAGTGTTGACAACATTCTGTTCACTACTTCTGTCTGTCCATCAGTCTGCCAGAAATGCCCTAAGAATTTGGTGTCTCGATCTGAAACTATCACTTGAGGCATTCCATGCAATCTCACAACTTCCCTGAAAAACAGATTAGCTACACAAACAGCATCATCCGTCTTGTGGCTAGCTATAAAGTGAGCCATCTTGCTAAACCTGTCAACAACCACAAAAATATAATCTCTACCATTTCTGGTTCGAGGTAAGCCAAGTACAAAGTCCATAGATAAATGAGTCCAGGGCTGCGAAGGAATAGGAAGAGGTGTGTACAAACCGTGTGGCTGTACCTTACTCTTAGCCATTTTACACGTTTCACACCTAGAACAAACCTGATCGACATCTGTCTTCATGTTTGGCCAATAGAAGTGATCCTGCAGTCCAAGTAGAGTCTTTGTAACTCTAAAATGCCCTGCTAATCCACCTCCATGCGCCTCTCTAACTAGCAGCTCTCTGATTGATCCTCTTGGTATACACAAGCGATTATTGTAGAACAAATAACCATCCTGTCTAAAGAATTTATCAACAGCAAACTTATGGCATTTGCCATAGCTCTCAGCAAAGTCATTGTCAGTCTCATACAAGTCTTTAATATGCTCAAAACCAGCCAACTTAGAAGTTAAAGTATAGACTAAAATGTACCTTCTTGATAATTGATAGAAACTCCCTAGGATAACTCTGATGAAGGCTGAAACTAGGATGACGAATTTAATGGATGGAGGTGGCTGCGGATGAATGGAAATGATGAAAGGTGATATGATAGGATGAAAAACGTGATTTGAATTGGTGTGGTGACGGATGAATGGATTTAATGGATAGATTTTGGTGATTAGATGAATTTGGTGAAGAATCTCTTGGCTCACAACGTGATGGGAGATTCAGGCTCTAGGATTTCCAGAACCGTGGTTTGAGAGCATGAAAACTTAATAGAAGTCTTTTTGTCAAAATAATACTCCCTGAAATTTACAGCAAGTTCTGGGGTTTAAATACAACCCTAAAACAGAACAGCATGTAGTTTTTAAACAAAAAAAACAACATGTAGTTTGAAACTTAAGTAAAACAACGAAGCGTTTAAATAAAAACAACGAGGCGTCCCCTAATGGTGCACCTCAAAATCTACTAAGTACAAAACCAGATTGGTTTGTACATTATTCTCCTAATGGTAAGACTCCTAAGTAACTCGCCGTAGTGATTCCATCTGCCTCATTAAAAACCATGAGAGAAAACCCAATTGGGACAAAACTCTCTATGGGAAAAATAGTACAAACTTTCTCACCTAAGTTACCTAGTTATCATTACCAGGAGAAGTCTTCAAGATGGAGATGTTGAAGACTTGTGTAGCTGCTAGCTCGTCAACTCCTTCGGCAATGAGGGAATGAGCTTCCTTGGCCATCTCCTTAGCTCTGGAACGTGTAATCCGACCCTCTACTTCAGGTGCTGCAGCTGTTGTGTCATCCACGATCATATCATCCTCTCCTTCTTGAAAAGGATTTGACCTCAAATCTGTATCTGCAACATAAGGAAGCAAATCAGAAACATTGAACGAATTTGATATGTTATACTTACCTCGGAGATCGATCTTGTAAGCATTGTTGTTGATCCTCTGGATGACTTCAAATGGACCATCAACTCGTGGCAGTAGCTTGCTCTTCCTCTCTTCTGGAAATCGGTCTTTCCTGAGATGAATCCAGACCAAATCTCCTTCTTCAAATATTAGCTCCTTCTTTCCTTTGTTGGCGTGCTTCTTGTACTACTCTGTCTTCTTCTCTATGTTCTCCTTGGCTTTGGCATGAATTCCCCTAACTTGTTCAGCCTTTGCTTTTCCATCTGCACTACATTTCACACTCAAAGGCAAAGAAATCAAGTCTAGAGGGGATTGTGGGTTAAAACCGTAAACAATCTCAAAGGGAGAATAGAGAGTGGCAGAATGCTTAGCATGATTGTAAGCAAACTCTACATGTGGTAGACACTCTTCCCATGACTTGATGTTGCTCTTCACAAACGTCCTTAGAAGTGTTGACAACGTTCTGTTCACTACTTCTGTCTGTCCATCAGTCTGCCAGAAATGCCCTAAGAATTTGGTGTCTCGATCTGAAACTATCACTTGAGGCATTCCATGCAATCTCACAACTTCCCTGAAAAACAGATTAGCTACACAAACAGCATCATCCGTCTTGTGGCTAGCTATAAAGTGAGCCATCTTGCTAAACCTGTCAACAACCACAAAAATATAATCTCTACCATTTCTGGTTCGAGGTAAGCCAAGTACAAAGTCCATAGATAAATGAGTCCAGGGCTGCGAAGGAATAGGAAGAGGTGTGTACAAACCGTGTGGCTGTACCTTACTCTTAGCCATTTTACACGTTTCACACCTAGAACAAACCTGATCGACATCTGTCTTCATGTTTGGCCAATAGAAGTGATCCTGCAGTCCAAGTAGAGTCTTTGTAACTCTAAAATGCCCTGCTAATCCACCTCCATCTCTC
>JAKUCM010002978.1:0-72109 GCA_023374145.1 Lepidium sativum
AGGTTATTAGTATCGATGTTGGAAAGGGCCAGGTTTTAATCAAAATCTCTTGCTTCAAGCCTTTGATTTTCTCCTCAATATTGGAATTTGAGGAGGGATGTGAGTCGAAGGTTATGTTCGAGTATATGAGACTAGAAGGGTACTGTTCCCTCTGTTTTTGAATGACTCATGACGTCAAGGTTTGTTATAAAAACAAAACAGAAAACAGTGTTGTCGAGTCTACTAGGAAAATAGGTCAGTTAGAAAGAAATAAGACCTACAAAGGAGCTGTAAGTGGATCAAACAGGGGTCTAATTCAGCATCCGAACCCTTCCAGCAGAGGAAACAGATTACATAGCAAGAGGGGCCGAGGAGCAACTTTGCTCCCATCTCAGAAAATAGTGGCTGAAAACGTACTTCCATTTAATTTTATATATGTTGTTGTGACTGGAAAATCTGCTGACATATTAATTCTGGTAGTTTTTCAGGCTTTGGAACATGAATTGGCTGGAGATTCAACGGCTGCAAAGAAAGTGCGGCCACCCTTTTTCCAAGAAGATAAGGAACAGGCGGTTGCGGGATCTGGAGCAGACATGGAAGAAACATCAAAAACTGATGAACAACACCAACAAAACATAGAGGCTGCAACAAAAGCTACGGAGAGGCCAACAATGGACATAACCCAGTCCAAAAATGGTAATGAGGGAGATTTGGACAATGACGGGATGAAGAATTCACGGATTTGGTGACAACAACAGTTCTGGATGAGCTAGATATGGCCGATGATCTGCATAACCAACAGGAAATGTCAGAGATAGAGCAAGTCAATCTGCATGCTAATTTTGTAGATAAAGCACAGTCAGCTAATGTGGTAAAAAACATGAAGCCAAAAGCTGCGCTTGGTAAGATGGGATCCCGGACCACAACAACGCTGAGAGGTATGAGTTCGTGAAAATTGGCTCTGATGTCACCTAGGAAGACTCCAAAGACAATAAAGCCCAAGGAGGGTAAAGATAAGGAGCAAGATAAAGGCTCAACTTCGAGTTTTTGATGATTTTAAAATTGTTATGTTGGAATTGTCAGGGATTAGGAAATAAAGTAACAATAAGTTTTTTAAGGGATATTTGGAAATCTTGTAGACCAGTTTTATATTTTTGTCAAAAACAAAAAATAAACGTTCTTTTTTAGAAAAAATACAAATGCATTTGGGCTTTACACACTTGACTACGGTGGAGCCTCTGGGCTGCAGTGGAGGTCTGACACTACTTTATAATGATAATTACAATGTAACAATTCATTATAAGGATAAAAATCTTATAGACATGTCTTTAGAAATATTAGGTAAAACTGTGTCTGTTAACTTTATATATAGGGAACCTGTTCAGGTTAAGAGGTCATATGTCTGGGAACGCTTAACTCGTTTGGGCATTACCAGAACAGGACAATGGATCGTGAATGGAGATTTCAGTGAGATAACTGGTAATCATGAGAAACAAGGGGGTGTGTTGAGAACCACATCGTCTTTCCAGGACTTTACTCAAATGCTCAATGATTGTGATTTGTTAGAATTTCCAAAGAAAGGAAATAGTTGGTCGTGGCGTGGGGTCCGTAATACTGGGATAGTACGTTGCATATTGGATAAAGCTTACGGAAATGGAGAATGGTATGAAATGTTCCCCAAAACGGAGACTCATTACTTGGATATGATAGGCTCAGATCATAGGCCTATATTAGTGCATGCCAAAGACCAGGTGGTTCGGGAACGAAGAAAAGGTTTTACTTTGATAAGAGATGGTTGGGAAAAAATGGATTCAGGGAGATTGTTGAACGTTGTTGGTCCAGAGATGGATTAGGATGGGGTTGGGTTCGAAATCCATCGTTGGCTCAGAAAATTAGTTTCTATCAAAGGGAGATATCTCACTGGCGTAGTCAGAACATACCATAAGGTCAAAAAGAAATAGCATACTGGAAAAGGGTGGTTGAGAATCTCAATAGCTGTAATGCTCTAGATACTGTAGCTTTACGAGAGGCTAACGATAAGTTAAGAGTAGCATATATTGAGGAGGAGATTTACTGGAAGCAGAAGAGCCGGAATAATTGGCTAAAAACAGGCGATAATAACACAAAATTTTTCCATGCGGTTGTTCGGAAAAGGAGAGCTCGTAATCGGATAAATAATCTACTTGATAGAAAAGGAAACTGGGTTGAGAAAGATCCCGATATCTTATATGAGGTCTCAAAATACTTTACGGAGCTGTTCACAAGTAATGGCGCTGCAGTGACCGATATAGTATATATAGACAGCAGGGTTACAGATATGCAAAATCAAATGCTAACCAGACCGGCTACGGAGGAGGAGGTAAAAATAGCACTTTTCCAAATGGATCCGGATAAGGCTCCGGGACCGGACGGAATGACAGCGCTGTTTTTTCAGAACTCATGGGATATAGGAAAAAAGGATCTACAGAACGTAGTCAACAATTTTCTACGGGATGGGGTTTTTGATAAAGACCTTAACAAGACAAATATGTGTCTAATTCCCAAGCTCCAAAGGCCATCGCGGATAGCAGAATTTAGGCCGATTAGTTTGTGTAATATTAGATATAAGTTGATTGCTAAGATACTGTGTTTGAGATTGAAAGTGCTTCTACATAATATTGTATCGGAAACACAATCGGCTTTTTTAGCAGGTCGGTTGATTTCAGACAATATTTTGATAGCGCAAGAGATGGTACATGCCTTACGTACAAATAGTGCGGTTAGTGGCAATTTTATGGCCACAAAAACTGATATGAGCAAGGCATATGATATAGTAGAATGGAACTTTTTATCCGCGCTAATAGTTAAATTGGGTTTTAGTGCACATTGGATAAAATGTATTATGTGGTGCATTACGAGCGTTGAGTACTCGGTTATACTCAATGGTATACCAAGTGGGAATATTATTCTCACCGAGGGTTATGGCAGGGGGATCCGTTATCCCCATATCTATTTATACTTTGCATCGAAGTTCTGATAGCCAGGATGAAAAAGGCAGAGCAGACCCGGTGTATCACTAGGATTAAGATAGAACGTAATTATCCAATTATTTCTCACCTCCTCTTTGCAGATGACATTGTGTTCTTCTGTCGGGCTACGCTTGAAGAAGCTGAGAACATCCGACAGATTTTGAGGGATTATGAAATAATGTCGGGACAATGTGTAAATTTGGATAAGTCTTCCATACAATTTGGTAAGAAGGGTTGGGGGGGGGATCAAATCACAGATCCAACAGATTCTGGTTATTTCGAATCTCGGAGGAATGGGAATGTACTTAGGTTTACCAGAAGATCTAGGAGGTTCAAAAGCAAAGGTGTTTGCTTACGTGGTGGAGAAGTTGAACACGAGAGTCGCGTCATGGTCCAGTAAATTCTTATCGAAGGCTGGAAAGGAAATTTGATCAAATCTATCCTTACAGCTATACCTATATATATATTATGAGTTGCTATAGATTACCGAAGACGGTGATTCAGCGCATTCAGTCGGCAATAGCCCATTTTTGGTGGGTAAATTCGGGTGCTAATAGTGGTATTCACTGGAGAAAATGGGAGGTGCTATGTAAGCCCAAGATAGAAGGAGGTTTGGGTTTTCGAATACTAGATGATTTCAATTCGGCATTGCTGGCGAAACAGTTATGGCGCCTTCTGGTATTTCCAGATTCATTATTAGCAAAAGTAATGAGAAGGAAATATTTTAACAACGTAAGCTTATTTTAGGCTCCACTCCGACCATTGGCGTCGTACGGGTGGCGTAGTATGCTTTCGGCGTGATCCTTTCTTAAAAAGGGTATAATTAGGAAAATAGGGGACATCTCCCAAATTAGAGTTTGGAAGGACTCATGGATTCCGGATAGTCAGCCAAGGCCTGCTCATTGGTCGAATCTGCATTTATTTCCGGATATGACTGTTGATCAGTTTATTGATCGGTGATCTGGTAAATGGAAGGAGACTTTAGTCCGCCAATATTTTGACGCCAAGGACGTCCGGTTGATGTTGGCATTATGTGTGCCAAAAGACACACGAAAGGACTATTAGGGTAGGCATCATACTGGATCAGAAAGATATACTGTAAAGTCGGGATACGAGTTAGCTAGGAACGAAGCCGAAAGTAAACATCGTATGACTGGATCGTCTTTCGATAGTTTATACACATTATGTTGGAAACTAGATTGTCCACCTAAAATCAAGCCATTTATTTGGCAGATGTTGTCTAGCTGTATGGCAGTTTGTCAGAACCTAGTTAGAAGGGGTTTGGGACAAGATGCTAGGTGTCAGCAGTGTGGGATGGAGATTGAAACAATCAATCACGTCATTTTTGATTGCCCCCGGCGACTCATGTATGGGCTTTATCAGCCATACCAACTAACCCGAGGGTGATTCTGGGTCAGCCGTCTGGTATAACCTCGACCAATTGTTTAGTAGGATTTTGGGCCAAGCAGACTGTGCGATGTTTCCCTGGATCATTTGGCATATTTGGAAAGCTCGTAACGATTTCTACTTTCACAAGTAGATCTAGACCCAAAAGTTGTTTTGAGCCATGCTAATTCTGATTACCGTGAATGGGCAGAGGCTTATCTGGATATCAGGGATATGCATAAACTAGGCACGTTAAGGAGTACTCCGTTGCATTCGGCGATAATGTTTCCGACAATAGCTAATCTCAGGTTCACTGGCGATAATTGCTATGTGGATGCGTCCTGGAAAGACACTGACCTCTACACAAGTTTGGGGTGATTTTGCTTTCCAGATTCAGTGGAGGGAATACATACGGGATCAAGACAGGTACATCACTGTCTATCAGCTTTGCATGCGGAGGTGGAGGCGGTGCTCTGGGCGATGGAGGCTCTACTCGAGTTGGATATACAGGAAGTGGTGATATCATCGGATTGCGAGACAGTCTACCACATATTCCAGCATCCAGAGGAGTGGCCGGCCTTTCTACCTTACCAGGAGGAGTATCGACGACTACTATTGAGGTTTTATTTGTGTACGTTGTCTGTTATTCCCAGAGCCCTTAATAACAAAGCAGACGCCCTTGCTAAGGCAGGACGAGTGTCTGGTTTATGATTGGGATGGCTCTGTTTTGAAGTTATAAGTAGCCTGCCGTTGTCAAAAAAAAAAAGAAGATATTCTCTGTTTCCATTTCAGGTAAAATATATTACGAAATGTAAATAACTGATAAATATATCGATTTAAAAGGTAATCAATTCTGTTTTATTTTAATATCTAATCAAAATATTTTTATTTTTATATTTTAAGATAATTTTGTTTTAAATCAAAAAGTCTTGCTAATTTATAGATATGGTAGAATTCAAGATTAGGCTTAAAATAGAATGAGAAAAAATTCAAGTTTCAAAGTGCAGTTTGTTCTTATTATATATACTAGATCAAGAAAGAAGGCACAACTCACTACCTGTAAATTCATTAAGAAAATAACTATTCTCGATATTTTTGTGGCTAGGCACGAGATGAGAACCATAGCCCTTTTTGCCTTAACGATGAAATCTTAAATCAATTTCCCAAAACCATTTTATAGAAGAAGGAAAGATAGGAAAATGTTAGACAAGAGTTAGCGTTACATTTTTTTTTGTTAACGGCAAGATAATATAAATTACAAAAGAGAGCAGTACAAACGATCCACGCCAAACTCTCGAGCCCCTCGGGCAAGAGAGTCAGCTTTGTGAATCAAATGTCGAGGGATAACAGAAAGAGAGGATAAGGAAAGCAATGAACTTAGCCTAGCAAACTCCTCGTGATAGGGCAAAAAAGCTGGCTACTCCTTTGGCTAATTTAGAATCTTCAAAACCAGCTCGCAATCTGTCATAACCTCCACCTCCGTAATTGAAATCGCCACTAGTGATTCCATCGCCCAAAGAACTGCTTCTATCTCTGAGTGAAGGGCAGAGATGCTCATATTTACTCTGCGGGCCCCCATACATTCTCCTTCCACCGAATCCAGGAAACATAACCAACCCAAGCTGGTTTTACAGTCTGTACTCTTCCAGGAGGCATCCACAAAAAATTTGTAGCCCGTGAAATTATAACGGGATGTGGAGGGAAAAGCCCATGGGGAGTTTTTCAGTGAATGTTGTTATTGGATTATCAAACTGGTACCCTTAACATTACTTCTTGCCGAGACCCATTCTTGGTACTCTACTTTTGCATGAAGTAAAACATGTTGGGGGTCGGAAACCCTGTTTGAGAAACAATGTTCGTTTCTCGACTTCCAAATGTGCCAAATCAACCATGGATAGAGTCTAGTATCCTTGTTGTCTGGTATTCTCCATTATAAATATTCAAGGTTATGCCAGATAGAATCAACCGGGAAGTGAGTTATTGCAGACAAAATTACTGATAAAGCCTAAGACTGGAGTGCTGGGGGGCACTCGAAAATGGCATGGTTGATCTTTTCCTGATCTGTTCCACATCTAAAACATCTAGTATCACATGAAATACCTCAATTAGACAAATTGTTCTTTATTGCCACACACCCTGTGGTGGTCTGCCACATAAAATGTTTTATTTTAGATGGGCAATCCAATTTCCAGATTTTCGAGATTAGGCTTTGGAAATCTGGTCCAATACGTCGGTTTATTGCGATACTATGATTTTCTACAATGTGGTAATCAGGTTTTATTGTGTATCTTCCTGTCTTAGTATAGTATCATTCCTAGTAATCTGACCTCAGAATTTGGGGAATAGGAAGGCCTAATATTAGTAGGGAATCCACTGGGGTAAAATATTGTTTTATTAAGATCTCTTTCCAGGTCTTTGTGCCATTATCTATAAATTGGTCCACTGTTATGTCAGGAAATAAAGGTGGACAAGATAATTTAGCCGGACGGGGAGTTGTATCTAGGATCCGTGGATCCTTCCATATTCTGATGGATTTACCATCCCTAATACGTTTGATAAGTCCTTGGCAAAGTAAGGGTTTGGCTGAGGTAATAATTCTCCAGCCATATGATGGAGATGTAGTTGTACTTACTGCTAAGGGGCAATTATTAGAAAAGTATCTTCCTTGCATCACCTTCGCAAATAGGGATTCATGAAATTCGATAATTCTCCAGAGTTGTTTAGCTAATATGGCTGAATTAAAATCTTCCAGTGTACAGAAGCCCAACCCTCCCTCGGATTTTGGTAAACATAGTTTTTGCCATTTTCTCCAGCGGATTCCTTTGTTCGATTGGTTATTTGACCACCAAAAGTCAGCAATTGCTGAATTGAGCTTTTTAATCACAATTTTTGGTAAGCGATAGCATTACATAACATAGGTCGGTAAGGCTGTGAGAATTGATCAGGAGTTATTTCCCTCCTTTGGACAAGAATCTTGATGACCAACTATTTATTCTATCTTGGAGCTTTTCGTGTACAAACGCAAAAAATGTTGTTTTTGCTCCTCCCATGTTTTCCGGAAGACCCAAATACGATCCCATGCCTCCAGTTTTAGAGATCCCTAGAATTTTGTGTATTCCTATTTTAATAGTTTCCGGGACAACGTGTCCAAATTGAATAGATGACTTGGCAACATTTATTTGTTGACCCGAAACCATCTCATAATCTTTTAAAATGCTGAGTTTCGTCGAAGCTTCATCAACTGAGGACTTACAAAAAACAATGTGTCATCCGCAAATAAAAGGTGAGATACTGCCGGACTTGTCCTCGCAATTGATATCCCAGTTATTTTACCTCTTAACTCGGCTTCTCTCATTTTAGATATGAGAACTTCCGTACAAAGAATAAACAAATATGGTGATAGAGGATCGCCCTGTTGGAGACCTCGACTTGGCAGGATCCTACCTTTGGGGACCCCATTCAATCTTACAGCAAATTCAACACTCGTAATACAAAACATTATACATTTTATCCACTTCTCAGAGAAACCCAGTTTCCTCATAAGGGCATCGATGAAACCCCATTCAACTATATCATAGGATTTGCTCATGTCTGTTTTAATATCCATAGATTGACCATTCACTGTCTTATTAGTACAGAGAGCATGAAACATCTCTTAGACTATTAATATATTATCGGAAATAAGACGACCAGCCATAAATGCCGATTGCGTCTCACTGATTAGTTTGGGTAAAATTCTTTTTAATCTTAAACATAAGATCTTAGAAATGATCTTATACCCCACATTACATAGGCTAATAGGCCGAAAATCCACCATTCTACTTGGACGAGAGATTTTAGGGATGAGACAGAGATGTGTTTGATTCAACTATTTCTCAAAAAAGCCATGACGTAAAAAATTATTAATAAGGGTAACTAGGCATTCTTAACTATCCCCCATTCTGTTTGGAAAAAAGTGATGTCATGCCATCTGGTCCTGGGGTTTTGCAAGGACTCATCGAAAAAAGGGCATGTTGAATTTCATCTTCTGTCACTTTTTGAGTCAGAAAACGATTATCCTCTTCTGTAACCTTGGTTTTCAAGCAATCAATAGAGAAATTAGTGGTGCCATTACTAGAGAATAGTTCTGTGAAATAAGAGGTTGCTTCGGATTGAATATCCACCTCCTTTACTAACCATGTGTCATGTTTGTCTAATAAGCCAACTACCTGATTTCGTGCACGACGTGTTTAAGTCTGAGCATGGAAAAACCGAGTATTTTCATCTCCTTCCTAAAGCCATTTATTTCGGCTTTTCTGTTTCCAATAAATTTCTTCCTCAACGTAAGCATGTCGAAGATTCAAATGTGCATCATGTAAAGAGGCGTTATCGACAACATTACTATTCTTACCCACTTCTATGATCTTTTTCAGTTTCAGAATTTTTTGATTATCTGATTAAAAAATTTGACTGCGCCAGTGGAAAATTTCCTTCCGACAATTTTTTATTTTTCCGACAAAAGAGAATCTCCAACGATTGGGAAAATCTTTCCAGCTTTGTGCAACCATATCTTTAAATCCCGTTTTGAAGATCCATCTTTTATCAAAAATAAGTTGTTTATGAGGGACATACTCAAGATCCCGGAATCGGCCAATAAGAGGCCTATGATTCGAACCTATCATTTCTAAATATTATATTTAAGATCGGGGGAAAAGGTCATGCCATTCACTATTTCCAAAAGTCTAGTCTAAAACACATCGAATTATACTATTATTTCGAACTCCTCGCCAAGACCATGTATTACCAAGTTGTGGGAAGCCAATAAGGTTACAATCTCATAACATTTGATTGAGATCTCTAAACGATGAAGCATGACGTAGAGATCCTCCCTCTTTCTCATGGTTGCCAACTAGTTCATTAAAATCACCAATGATTAACTAGGGATCGTTCCTCATAATTACCATTCGGGTTAACCGTTCCCAGACATAGTTTCGTTTATTTTGTCTCGGTTCCCCATAGAGAAACGTAATGTCTAATTTCTTCCCTTGGATCTCGAGAGAAATGTCTATCATATTAACATCTTTATGATTGATAACCACATTATATGTTTTAGAATAAAATAGGGCTAACATTCGCATAATGATGTCGTATATGATTACATACACTTCTAACCTCATGTGTATGATTAAGCTCCGTTTAGTAAAGTCTAAAGGGAATTACCAACTACAGAGCTTAAGCTTGACCTGAGTAAAGCAACTCTTTTGAATTACTGCATTTATTCTTACATTAATTAACTCATGTATGGATGTATGTGGAGATTATACAAATATCCTATGTCTATTTGTCATATCGGACCACTCCAATTCTCTATTTAAAAAAGACCAGCTCCCCAAAAATAAAATCCAACCCTTTTTGGCCCACAAAAGTGACCACTCTTGGCCCAAGCAACCGTTTGATTTCATTTGGAAGGGATCTCAGACTCTTAATAAAAGCTTTTTCTTATTAATTGCTTTGAAAACAAAACAGTAATAGAATTTTAGATGTTTAGATATATTGAACCAAAAAGATAACCAAATTAAACTTGAAATAAAGTTCAAAAAGAGATTGTCAACATTCTGACACCTCTCGAAGACTACTTGTACCAACATAAATTTTAATGCTGCATTGAGTCCTCATCCAACTCTTTTGTGCCTTCGCCTGTCTGACTAGTATCACGAGGAGATGGACGAGGTGACATAGCTGCTATTACCATCATCTTCTTACATTTAACACCCTTGAGTGGTGTTGATATACATGAATTAGCTTTACTTTTGCATGAAGGGGGTTTATGAAAACGACCTTCCTTGTACTGTTGTAAACGGTGAGCCAGCTCCTCATGAGCTTTACTCATTTCAGCTTTGGGGAGATCACACGCCTGCAGCACAACCACTTCCAAGGCCAAGGCGTCGAGATTCTCCTCCATAATTCTCTCCGTTTCACTGATTTTCCCAAGGTGGACCTCCCCTTTATTATCTGCAACATTCAGTGGGGATGGATGAATTACCTGTCCCAGAGTTATGTCTCCCCTTTATTATCTGCATCAGGGCTTCATTATCCAGATCAGACTATTTCGAGTGGTAGAGTTCAATATGGAACTTTTAACCCTCTCGAGAGCTTGAACTTGGTTTATTAGAGAGAGAGCTTCTTAGGTGTTAAAGACAACAATTGTAGTAGTCCTCAAGAACACTCGTGGTTAATTTGGTTATATTATATATTATCTAGATATTGGTCTTAGCCTTAATGGATTAGGCTTATCTGCACACAAAAAAATTCAGGCTAGGGCTCTCTCCAAGTCTGAGGTGGACCTTAAGTCATAGAGAAAGTAGGAATGCCTTTAAGTTATTGGGTTGGCTTTCTACTATAGCGATGGTTAACATTTGGTTCACAAAGTGCTGTGAATATAGTTTCGGTTGGGGAATTTTTGTCAGGAACAGACAGGAAACAAGCTCTTGTTTCATAGTCTTGTTCCGACAAACGCATATAAAATGATTAACGACTAAACTACTCCCAGTTTTTAATCACTATATAATTTGGATAGATAAGTTGACTCATACACTAATGAACAAGTGTGTTCTCTGTATTCAGGGAAGGAGCCACGACTTAACTGGGGAATTAGAGACAAAATTTGAAATGTATGACACTTACCTTAAACTGAAGTACATAATTATTTTCGAGATCATGATATTCTGTATTTTAAGAGCATATTACCATATCGCTAGGTTGTTTTGATTTTCACGATTCTGCTATTAACTACCAGCGGTGCTGTCCCTAGGTTATCTTTAGCTATAAAAGAGAGAGGCTCTAATCGAAGTTTCTCATTCTATCTCATTTGGAAAATATTCTGGCTATTGCAAAAGACGCTTCTAACTTGTCTGCCTTCTTATTTACTTACGAGAATGGCTCAACTTTTGCTCCACAAAAAGAGTGGCGAAGTGTCTCCACCGCCAAATCGGTTGAAAATAAAAATTCCCAGAATCGACAATTCAGCCTTACTGGCCAGAAGCTCGAATGTGATAATGGGAAGGTGCTTAAACCCACAGGTTCAAAATGTAGATACTTTTATCTTCCGCATGCCTCAATTCTGGGGACTGGTAGGCAAGGTAACAGGTTTGAACTTAGGCCATGGTAGATTTCAATTTGAGTTTCATTCCGAGGATGATCTCAAAGGTGTATTATACTATGGATCTACTAACTTTGATGGCTGGATGGTGTTTTATGTACCATGGAAAGCATTAGCTGATGCTGACTATCCAAGCACCATAAGCATTTGAATTCAAATTACAGGACTTCCTTTCGAGTATCGAGTTAAGGAGGTCTACAAACTGGTAGCCGGGTCGATAGGAGAAATTATCCAGATGGATGTGGGGAAAGGTAAGGTTTTGGTCAATTTTCCATGCTCCAAACCATTGATATTCTCTTCCATTCTTGAATTTGAATGAAGGTAATGTTTGACTACAAAAGGCTGGAAGGTTTTTGTTCACTTTGCCACCGAATAACACATTCAGATGCAGTGTGTTATAAGGCTAAGAAAGAGGTCCAAATGCCCATCAATTCTAACAAGGCTAAGAAATGATTGGCAGTCGGAAATAGAAGCTTCAAAAGAGCAATCTTGGGGGAACCTTGATTTCAAATAGCAAGCCAAATGGCTCTCTGTCTCAAAGAGAAACCGAATGTTCTAAGAGGCAGTTTAAACAGGGGGGGTCAAGTAAATTAGACCCAGAAAAGCTTCCCCAACTTGGGAGCGACAGCTAGCAGCTCGTTATCCTCCAAAAAGGTTCGCAGACCTTTATTTCAAGAGGACATCGAACTAGCTTCTCAAGCAGATGGCGTTACATTTCTTTTATTCTGAAAAACTGATGTTTTTTTCTATTAGTATTACGTGAAGAATAGAGAGAAAGATTCGGGAAATAAATTTTGGTAAAGAGCATATGTGGCTAGCTTGAGAGGCATGTAGATATACTTGAATAATAAATCAAATAGTTTATTGTTCTTTATAGTTATCGATGATGAATAAATATTATTTATATATTAATATTTATTGATGGTAATTTATTTATTGCTGATTACTAGATTTTCATAAATAAAAATTATAAAATAATAATATTATGCAGATGAAAATAAAAATAATACTAATAATAATCAATTGAATAATCTTATCAAATTGTTTTTGTATTATTATAAAAATACTAATAAATTATTGCTACAATTTTACTATATAAGAGACTAGAAAATATTTCTAATTATTAGAAAAATATGTAAATAAATAAATTATTAGTATAAAAAAAATAAATATATTAATTTTTTAGTTTGAGAATCTTAATTTTGATTTTCTAGTATTCTTTGCAGGGTTTTAAATAAAAATTTTGAGAGAAAGAGATGACAAGAAACAAAAAAATTGAGACAATAAAAAAACTAGAATTTTAAAAGCAAAAAAAAATAGACAAAAAGGAAAATCTGAAATCAGTGTTATGAGAAAAGTTATAGAATGTGTCTTAAATAGAAGTTGTTTAAATATTATGATTAGGAATATATTTTGCATAATATATTCTAAATATTATGAATTAGTTATCATAAGATTTTATATTTATTTTAAATATAGTTAAATATAAAATATTATGTTTAAGATAATAATAACCTCTTATAAAATTATTTTTATGTAAACTCGTTCATTATTTATGTTGTAATATATTTGATTTACAAAAATTTTGATGTTTAGTTTTATTTTATTTTTATATAGTAAATTTTTATTATATTTAACTGTTTTATATTTATATATTTAAATTAAAACAAATATTTCTATATTTAAATTTAAAAACTAATAATATTAGGTAGAAAATAATAATGAATATCACTTAAATTATTTTATCATATCTTTGACAAAAATATTATTTTCTATTATTATAAAATATGAAAGGTTGTTGATGCTACGGTGTATATTGAGATTATTTACAACTGTTATATAAATCGAAAATATATTTTATAGTTTGATAGAAAGAATGACGTTTTTCTCATCTTCTTTCCATTCTAGTATATATGTGCTATGATTTCCTTAGAAAACATTGGCATTAATCTTTCAATATGTTAATCTCTTGAAGACAGATTAGCAAACTACGTGTTTTCTCTAATATTACTAGTAGTGGCGTGCCTATGACAGAAAAAAAACATTAACATTATTAGCAGTAGCGTGCATATTTTTAAAAAAACATTTGCTTAAAACTCTCAAAATATAGAAATTTTTGAGAACCAAAATATATAAATTTTTTGGGGTTTTTAATATATAAAAGACTATTTTTAATAAAATTAGCCTTAAATCTGTCTAACTCTAGGTATAATACTGATTATTTCGGTATTATTTTCTTAACGTTGCACCGGACTGTGTTCGTGGCTTGGAAACGGATGACATGAAGAGAGAGAGAGAGACTCACTTAACTCGTTGGAATTCATGATTACTTTTTAATTTATTAATAAAATTGGGAGCTCAACTCCCATTACACGACCAAAAAAGAGAATGACGTTTTTTCTGCTGGTAAAATAATCAAAATATCGAATAACGAATTGTCGACATTCTTTATCATAATGTTCCATATAAAGCGAATATGTTTAAAACCATAAATGAGGATATGAAATTGACATACTTGTGTTGGTCCAAATATCAAATGAGTAAAATTCATATGTCAAAATCGGAGAATTAACAGTGACTTAGTTCCATAAAGAACTAGAAACATTGTATGCCAGTTAAAGCTGTTTGCAAGCAATGACTCCTAAAATCACAAAACTGAAAACCGAGAAAAGCCCCTTTTCTTGAACGCCAATACTCAATCCACGTCAAGGGTCTTCTGATTTCAGACAAAACCTTGTTGAACTGTTGATGGAGGTCGTCAAGAGAGCCATTATTATCGATCACAATATCAGCTTTGCTTCTCTTCAAATCTAATGGCATCTGAGCCATCACTCTATTTCTTGCATCTTCCTCACTTAGTCCATCCCTCTCCATCAGTCTATTGAGTTGTTTTTTCTTCATTGACCCACACAACTACAATTGGTTTTGTCCATTTATCCATTTTCACTTCAAACAACAATGGGATATCAACAACAATCACTTCCGCTCCATTCGCCCATTGTTTCAAGATTTCCCAAAAGATACCAGATGATATGTACGGAGCCATCAGCCTGCAGATAAAAAGACCACCTCACTCGATTTCAGGATTTCATCGAACAAACCAAAACGGAAATTTCGTAAGTCCGTACTTGTTTAGAAGTTGGCGCTTGGAATCAGATGAGAACACAATCTGACCAAGCTTTGGCCGATCCACATCTCCACTAGGAAGCAGAATCTCCTCCCCAAAAGCTGCAACTACTCTTTTCCATCCACTACTTCCTTTTCTCAATACATTCTGTATACAAGAAGAAAAAAACATTTCCAAACCTTTTCTTGAGCTAAATTGCATCTAAAAGGACCTCTCTCTGTATCTCTTCGAAATGGTTACACAAAAGTTTAGAGATAATGTTACTTACTCGAGCAATAATATCAGCATCAACAACAGGAATGTCACTAGCTTTGAAGAGGTTAGATACAGTACTCTTCCCAGACGCAATGCCTCCTGTTAGCCCCACTATTCTCATTCTCCTTTTCTTCTTTGTACTCCTTAGGAACACCTATATTAAATACCTTCTCTAATCAAATATATTCTCAATAGAATTCGATCAAGTACCTAAATTTCACAGAAACATAGGGTTTATAAACCCCATGACTATCGAAAACCTAGATACAAATCCGCCGATTGTATCAATAGCTTCTAGGGTTCCAATGAAATTAAAATCCTAACAGGAACATGATTGAAAGGTTTGAACTTTTCTCGCCGATGGCCTCTGATTAATGAGTAATCACCTGATCTTCGCCGGAAATCGTGAGGAGAGCGAAGGATCAAACGGAGCTGACTGAAACATCTTACGGTTCAAAGCCCATTTATTTTAATATATAATGGGCTTTAAAGCCTGTTTATAATGGCCCATGATTTATTTTGCTTCTTATAAACGGAATTAGTCTTTAAGCGAACGATTCTCGACTGATTCATTCTTATCGGAGTTTAAATCGGAATTTTGTTAATCAGAGAGGCTCACAGGAAACGATGGAGATGAGACGTGATTTGGTGAGGGTGGTGTTAATTTGTGTGTCTTTGGTTCTTCTTTCTGGATTTAGCCAGTTTGTGATCTGCAGTGAAGAATTAGGAACGTACAACAAAAACAACAACGTTTTAAAGATGAAGCTTGGTGAATTTACCGATTCTAATTATGATCAGAACGGAGATTCAGAGATTGATGATATTGCGCTCTTTGCTGTTCAAGAGCACAACAAACGAGAGGTTTGGTTTCTTTTAACCTAATTACCTCCTTTAAAGTTTGAATATTCTCTGGAATTAGAGTTAGAATTGTTCTGTGTTACAGTTAGATTGCCGATAGCATCTCCTTCTAGGTTAATCAACTGACTCCTGAATCGATCGTTATATATTATCCTTTTTAGAGATTCAGGATTTTGTGATGAGAATCGTGTGTGTTCATGTTATTGATTTAGAGACTAAAGCTTGAAATTTTAAAGGTTGATTCATTCTTTTAGCTACAGAAAAGAAGTAAAGTAGTGATGAATTTTAAAGGTTGTGTTTTTGATATTTTCTAAATTGGGTTTTCGATTGAATGCGTAGAATGCTGTTCTTGAGCTTGCTAGAGTTATAAAAGCAACAGAGCAAGTGGTTGCTGGCAAGTTCTACAGTCTTACCCTCGAAGTTATAGAAGCCGGTGAGAAGAAGATTTATGAAGCTAAAGTTTGGGTTAAGCCATGGATGAACTTTAAGCAGCTTCAGGAGTTTAAGAATGTTATCTCCTCTTTCACTATTTCCGACCTTGGCTTGAAACTAGGTAAACAACTGTGAAGTGAAACATCATCACATCGTATCTGGTTTGGTACTATGATAAAGCTGTTCTCTCTGTCTTTGACCTGTAACGAGAATCCTGATCTCATTGCTCTGTTTGAACCAGATGGTAATAGATTTGACTGGAGATCAGTATCAAGAAATGACCCCGAAGTCCTAGAGGCAGCAAAAGCACGCCATGAAATCGATTCAACAGAAATCAAACTCACTGTTTCCTTATAAACTCGTAGATATAATGCAAGCCAGGGCAAAGGTTAGACTTGTTTTCTTTTTCTATCTGTTTCTTAATCAACATCTAATCAAGTAGAAGTGGAATATATTTACACGCAGGTGATTAAAGACCATGTGAAGTTCGAGCTGCTTCTGAAGCTAGAGAGAGGCAACAAACTGGAGAAGTTCGTAGTTGAAGTGATGAAGTATCAAAACGGCAAGTATCACTAAAGTTGGAGGATTACTTGTGTTGTATGCCATGTGTGAATAGAGCTTTTTATAGAATATACTAAACAAACTGCTGTGGATATAAACTAATGAAAATAGTGTGGTGCTTCTTTGGCCCTATAAAATAGGGATATACATGAATTCATATGATCAATTTGATATGCAATTATGTGTTTTGACTTTGAAAGTTAGTGTCATAACCGACCACACCAAATGACCAAATCATTGCTTTTATATTTTTAATTTTATATAAGATTTAAATTGATTTTTTTTGTCAACGACATTATATTGACCCACAATTGGCTGGTTTAGTAGCCAAATTTCTATTTAAGATAGATGTAGGACTCGATCCGAAGACTTACCATCGGACACTAGGCTAATAGCCATTTGCGGTTTATATTAAATTTTAGAAAAAGAAAAGAAAGAGAACATTTAAGTCAATTACTCATCATCTAAACCGTCTAATTACCATAATAAAATGTCTAAATTATCTTCGCCCATCTAATTCATCTGATTTTTTTAAACGTTTAGTTTTGCTTAGTGCTACTCTACTTAAACAACCACCTACACCAATTTTTCAAACACTAGTTTATATATTCTTGGGAATTTGACTTAGCAACAAAACGGTTTTGGTCGAACCCGACAAAAAAAATAGTTCGACAACGAAAACCAAACATAAGAAAATCAAAGGCCGCAAATTTATTTTATTCTCTCTGTCCACTAGTTTTGTGTGTAAGAGAGATAAAGGTCGATAAGGTCTTTTCGCGTCCTTGGATTTGGAATTGGAATTGCAATTTGGTCATCTCATCGATTTGCTTCCCAATCTCTCTATCTTCTCCGATTCTCCTCAGAAAAGTTTCGATTTTTCTGGTCTCCTTGTTGTTGTTGGTGATTCTTCTTTGGTGGGTTTCCTTAACTTCTAAAGGGGTAAACAGAAAACTAAGATCGAGAAGAGAGGAACATTTTAAGAGAGATACCATCCATCTATGGCCGCTATGAGCGAGAAGGAAGGTATGGTGGATCCTTTTTTGGTTGAAGCTCTTCAGAACCCTCGTCATCGTCTCACCAGTAAGTCAATTTTTCTTACAAGCCCTTGATTCGATTTTGTAAGTCTTTTGTTGGATTTGATCTGTCATCACCGATAGTTGTCTGTAAGGTTTGTTATTGACAAGTGGAATCCTAGATTTCTCGAATTGGAGCTCCAAGCAAGGGTTTTGGTCGATTCTTAAGGAATTAGGGTTTGGTTTTTGTACTTGATGATTTAGATTCAGGGACATGTTCATTAGCTCGGAACAAGCTCCACCAGGCTAAATTGAGAATTGTATTGCTCTGATAGAAGACTCTTTTGGTCGTGTTGGACGAAATTTCTCAGCTTTCGTATCCATTGAATTCTTTTCCTTTAACTTGGTCAATGAATGATAATGTTCTCCGTCTCTTTTTCTTCTTGGTATGCCAGTTTTGCGTATGGAGCTTGATATACAGAAGTTCTTTCAGAGTCCAGAGCAGCAACAATATGAATTCCGACCTTTGCCAACATCTTATCTTCGTCTTGCTGCACATCGTGTCGCTCAACATTACGGGCTTTTTACCACGGCTTTAGACGGTAGTGGTGTAGATGGCTCAGGGAACAGAATCCTGGCAACCAAAACAGCAGAAAGTAGATTCCCATATGTCTGTCTGTCTGAGATTCCAGTAAAGCAACCTGAGATTCATAATAGGCCTGAGGGTTTCAGAATTGCCATCAAGCCTAGACCCAATAGGGGATCTGGTGGGATAGGTAGTGGATCAGGAGTAGAAAAGAATCTTTTGAGAAGTGTTGAGGAGAGAAAAGAAGAGTATGATAAAGCTCGTGCTCGTATCTTTAACAGTCCTAACAGTTCAGACTCTGAAGATTCTTCAACACGAGCTCCTCCTCCTGCTCCTCGTCTTGATAACAATACTTGTCCAACTACAAACGAAACCTTGGTAATTAATAGGAATAGAAATCCTGTTGATGTAGAGAGGAATGGTGTTATCAGAGAGTCAGGAAGGACTTCTCGGGTTGCCATTATTAGAGACAGAGAGAAGGATCGTTATGATCCTGATTATGACCGTAACAGGTAAAACTAACAACCCTTCCATCGACTATCATTATAATTTCATCATCAAAATTAATGTGTCTAGCGGTGTTGCAGGTATGTGAGGGTTACACCACCAGTACAAAACTTCAGTCAGATACCAATTCAGCTTCCATTCAACGATGCAATTTTCCCACAAATGCCAAGGACTCAAGCCAGCTTAAACTATGGACATTCCTTAAACCGAGCTATGACTACACCTTCATATACAGAGTGGCCTAGTGCTACTATGACTTATGCACAAACATTGAACGCTTCAGATACACATCGTTATAGGTTAACTTCACTCAGAAACTTTCTTAGTGTACTCCTAAGTCTCTTGCATTGACCATTGACCTTTGTCTCTCTTTTGAATGTTGTTGCAGGCACCCCAATCCTTGACCTTTTGATTGTGTTCAGCTCAATGTCTTGTATCTCAAACAGGTTTTATTAATGTAGCTTTAGATTATCTCCTCTTTTGCAAACATTAAAGACGTCTATCTCTACGCTTTTGTTACATTATAATTATAATTTTCATTAACGAACTCCAAAATGTTCAAGCAATCCTTCTTCTTGTACAGCTTGTGGTCCGTTTAGAGTAGATACTCAGGTCTAGTGTTTTATATGTCAACGGTTCTAAGTTCTAACACTTCTTACGGTCAACGTAGATATAAAGTCAACGTATTACTCACCAAAAAAACATTTTTTTTTTGCTAAACAATTCATTTGACATGTCCGATCTTTAGTCAGAACCATTAGTTGGATTATCTATACATTAAACTCAGAAAAATTATCTATACCATTATACTCAAAAAAATTCAGCACTATTATTGTTTCTCAAATGTTTTTTTTTTATATTACAAAACCATATAAGACTTTATAGAGTAAACTACAAAAAGTTGAACTGAATGTCTGGATTTCATGTTCAGGTTCATAGTGTTACCGACAATGATATAAATTTCATAATTTGCAATGTGTCTTGTTATTATATCATTCATAATTATATTACCAAAAATAAAGTAATAATAATCAGAAAGAGTTTTATATAAGTACGACTTAAAAAAGAAACAGATCAGAACATGCCAGCTAATGAACCCACCATCATTGCTTTTATTTGATACTCTCTTACCCAATAAATAACCTATAGTTTTTTCTTTATCAAGATAATGATAAATAATTAAGTTATTATAAAAAATATCTTGATTGGGTTTGGTCCCATAAATAGATAAATAAATAAGGTATGATTAAGGAAGGATATGAAGAGCATCAGATCCTTGGATACAGATTCTGACTCAAAACTGTCTAGTCTTTGCTTTTTGGCTGTTTCATGTTCTTTGTACACTGTACTATTGATTCAATGGTTTGGTCAATTTTTATCTATATTCAACTTCCACTTGTTTACATTATGGATTTGAGAACACAGATTTAGCTTCTGCAACTTTTAAGAACAAATCTGAACCCATAAGATCACAGTAAAGTACTTTCTGTAATAAGCAAATCTAAGCAAGTGAAAACATTACTTTTTTCTTCAAGGCATTAAGGATTTTACAGAGTGAACTCAATCTTAAGGAGGCCAATGTTTGAAACATACAATAGAATCACCAAAGCAAAGACCAAACAAAAGAAGAAGTAAAACTCTTTCAACATTATTCAATCGTCTCGAGTTGGAAAGAGCGTCAAGACTGTTTTGGCTCCTGATTCCAAACCTTCTGTGTAATTAGCAACTTCACTATGCAAATGCAATGAAGATGGTCTAAAAACTGGTTGCTGTTGACTTTGTCTAGCTAAGAACAAAGACTGATCCATAACTTTCCCGTTGTTTATTGGAGAAGTCAAATTCCCTGCAGAGATTTGTCGGTGGAGGAACTGAGACGATGGTTGCAGATGAACACCTGCAATTTGTTGTTGATGACTCGAAATCGGGACAAAAGATGGCATAAAATGCTCAGAGCTTTGTCTACTTGTTGCTGTAGGATGAAGAAAATGTGGAGGAACAGGTGAGCTAGCAAAGAGATGATCAGAGTCACCAACATTTCCTCCATTACCACCACCACCACCAGATTGCATTCTCTTAAGATAAAGTCTGTATTTTTGCAAATGACTTGCAACGTTTTCTCTAGTTAAACCATCAACACTCATAAGCTGCATGATGGTTTTAGGAACTGCGTTTTTGATCCCAAGATGAGCTACTGCATCAACGAAACGCTTATGTAGTTGTGGTGTCCACACTAAACGAGGTCGTTTCAAGGTTCTTGCTGGTTCATCTCCATTGGAATCTCCTGCAAATTCACCAGAGGAATTGGCTTGAAGCAGAGGTTGATTTGAATTTTCGTTGTTACGACGGTGGAGATCGAAGGCTATGGCGAGATCAGGAGTGATTAAAGATTGAGATAAAGGAATTAGCTCGTCTGGAGATGGAAGTTCTTCTTCCCATTTGGTAAACCAGTTGGCATCTTCTTCTCTCATCTTCAAAGGTTAAAACTTTTTGATCTCACAGAAAGAAAGGTTCAATTACATTGAAGAAAATAGCAACTGTTTTTGCTTTTTGTATTCATATCAAAATTCGATTTTTTTTTCTCTTTCTTCCTCAGACCAATTATGGTGAAGAAGAAATCAATCTGACAAGTGATGAAGAGAGAGAGAGAGAGAGAAAGAGATTATTGATTTTGAGGCAAAGACTTTGTGAAGAGAGATTCTCACATTTTTATTGTTATTATGACCACTTTTGGCGCGTGTCTTCCACTTGTTCTTCATTTTCTTCTACTATTAACTTTCTACAAAAGAAAATTAAAAAATCTTAGATTCTCTTTTTATTACAATAAAAAAATAACATTTATAAATTTGGGTAATTGACAAAAAAAATATATGGGAATTTCAATAAAAAAACATTTATAAAAATAATATTTATTAACGACATATTATATTGTGTCACAATTGGCCGGTCCAATAGTCAAATTCTTATATAATGTATGCTGAAAATTTGATTTCTGATTATGCAAATAAAATGCCTTAAATAGATTTATCGTGTATCGCTATTTGCAGTAATAAGTAAGCTTTTGTCAAGTAATTAAGCTTTTTTTGGTATTTGATTGAATGGTGTAATCTTTAGTTGATATGGTTTGGAGTCAAGAGTTTATGCTGTAACCATATCCAAATTTGGGTCGACTGGTTAAATCTGCTATTTAATTTTTTATTAGAGCATTTGCGTTGTAAAACTCTCACAAAATTCTCATAATTATTTTTAAATATATAATAATTTTTATTTAATTTTAAAAAAAAGGTTTTTGAAACTCTTATCTATAATCTCTTAGATGATTAAATGAAAGACTTTCTCATTTTTATTAAGAAATTCTTACTAAAATTTATTATTTAATATTTTCTTGTTATTTTTTATGCAAGATTTTTGTTATGTACTTGCTAGATGGTCTTAGAGATGCACTTCATAAAATCATATAATAATTATAATTATGTAATATTGTATGGAGTTAAAAAAAATTGAGGTATGGAAAATATTTTGTTTATCCCACTGTTGAAAAAAAAAGAATACACTTACTAGATTAAGAGTTAAAAACAATTTGTTTAGTTCCTCTATTAATACTAAACCATTATTAATTGCAAATGGCATCTAACCTACTGGCAGACGGTAAGTCCACTTAAGACAGCGCATTCGCATAATCCGGCATCGAGTTCCCATGCCTCCATTATGTAGGAATTTGGCTATTAAACCGGCCATGCCGTTGAAAAAAAAAACCATTATTAATTGTTATGTTAAATGTACTATTTTGATACTTCTCAATACTATCTAATGAAGAGAGGCTTTCATCACGGAAAACGTAAATGATATAGAGAACACTTTGGAGTTTGGACAATCAAAAATTAATTTAAGATTTTTATAATCTTTTAATCATACCTAACCTTATCTTAGGCTCTTATTTTATTTGTGGCAACATTATGTGGACGTTAATTATTGGTTATTATGTAGTTTTGTAACCTAGTAAGAAGCTTGTACTTGTGAATTAACATCATCACTTAACTATATATGTAATAATAGAAACTATTCCTATGATTTAAAATTAGTTTGGATGAGCTTAGGTTAGAAAAAAGGAACTGTTTAATGGATCACTCCAAACACGAGTTTGACGTGACCCGTAATTCAACCTATCACCTTCATGTCTTTAAATAGATTCTCTTTACGATATTTCATCAAAATTTCCAATAGGATTTAAAGCTTCACGAGAAAGATTTATGACAAAAGTTCTGTCAAGCTTTTGACTTGTTCAAACTCATTTTTGTTCCATTTTTATTCTATTTTTTTCAATCGATTTTATTCTCGTATTATTTATAGTTGAGTACCATAGCTGTAATAATGGCATTCATAAATTTTAAACCATGTAATGGTATTTTGCAATTATTTTTAACAAAATGCTTATAATTTGGACCATTAGGCTATTAAGAGAGGATTGAGAATCAAGTTACGTAAATGAAAGGGCTCAATCCACGAATTGTAGAAACTTTTGGATCTCTTTGGGTTGAAGAAATCTTGATTTACATATATATTTTTGGTGAGTATGATTCTCTTTTTGGAAAGTGTTTTTCACATCACATCATATGCTGTTTTTTTTTGACACTAGTTGTTAGGATAATTGATTAATAATTATTGTAATAAGGATTTGAATTTTTTATCTACAGTTTGATAAAGTAAAAAAGAGTTTTAATAAATAGAATCAATCTAATTGATGATAAAAAAATATGATATATTTTTACTTAAAATGAGTATTTTTTCCAACATTTTACGATTAATTTCAAAGAAAAATAAGTAAAAAATATTTAGTTGAAAGACATTTATGGTCAAGTAGTTGGATATTATTTTTATTATTATGTTTTACTCGAATTCAATTCAAAAAAATCATGTTTATTTTACGTTATAAGTTTCGAGAAATTTAATATTTTTTTTTTCCAACTGTTTAAAGAATTAGATCATCTTTTAAGTTTTAAGTTTGGACTTTTGTAACCTGCAAAAAATCACATAAATTGGTAAAGGAGTTCTTTTCCGAGTAATAATATATCTCAAAGATAAATATGAGCTTCGTAAGAGAATACCAAAAAATAGATTGATAAAGTTGGTCTACATTCCAAATCATACAACTTAGTTTGTCTTATATATATTTATATATATTCTCACATTATAAATTATGAAATCAGAATTGATAATGGTTGGGTCCATGAGGTTCAGATTATATTGTCTTCATTTGATTTAAAATATAAAGATTAAATCACTCAAAGGTTTTAGAAAATAATTCACAAAACCTTCCAATCTCATTTGTCGACGAACAAGTGCTGCAACGTACACATCGACATCAAAAACATGTGCATGATGAGATACATTGAGACTAACTTCTATTTTGTTTATTTTTGGGTCCATTTTAAGGGACCCATTTTGTATTATTATCTTTATATAATGGATGATATGAAAGTTACACTATCCAATCATATATATATATATATATATACTTGTCATGCGTAAAGTTTATAAAACATTTATATGAATTTGATTTCTAAAATGAAATATAATGCTAGGTGACTTTTGTCATGACCCTAAGTGAATATGTGAAGAAACCAAACAAGTTCTGTCGTAGATACGAAGAGGATCAATGTAATTGGATTTGGGCCTTGCTATATGGGCTCAAAATATTGATTTTATGATCTAATATCTACACAATAAGATTATAACCATCCCATTGGCGGTGATCGGCGATCTCAACAAATACTAGAGGCGATCGGTGATCTCAGTGGAGAAAGAATCGGGGTCAGTTACGGTATTAGGTGGGGAGACTCCGTGAGGAGGTGTTTCGGGAGTATTGATATCGGGATCGGGGAGGATTCCGGTCTCAAGTTTGGGGAGGATTGGCCTTGTGGAAGGTTTCCCTCCGCTTAAGTCCGATAGTGAACTGGTGGTGGGGTATGGGGCTTCTTGCAGAGTTGGGATCTGATGCGGCTGAGACGAGGTAAGTTTCCTGATCATGCTTAATTCTGTTTGTTGTCTTGGATGTTGCGATGAAATTGGAAAAATTATTGACGTGCGAAGGTTGGATTTAAGTTCACGGTTGGTGAAAGAGACTTGGGGGATCATGAATGGCAGTTCCGATAATATTACTTTCGGAATGGGCTGTTATGAGAGGAACCTGAGGGGGTTTGTTATAGCAGAGCCCTGTTTAGTGACATGGGTAATCTTGGTGATGGGGAAAACTAGAACCCAATCGATCATTACCACTCTAGGCATGGCAACTGTTATGAAACATAGAGAATTTCTCACTTTTAGTTTTACATTGGGGAAGAAGATGTGGATAGTTGTGATTAACATCGAGCCGACAATTGGTAATTTTAAAAAGCTTGAATCAAAGTTTTTTTTGGTTCGTTGTTGGCTAGTGTCGGGTAACAGATTATTATTTAAATGGATGTCTGAGTTCCGGTGGGAGGTTTCTAGATTGTGCTTAAGTACACAATGTACTTTAGGTACAATAGGTGCGGTGATTGACATGGTCAATCCTAAGGGGTTAAGACCAATGCAATTGTTAAGATTTTTACTACGTTCCTATCCTGATGGAGTTCAGGGGGGGGGGGGGGGGGGGGAGATTGGAATATTCTTATATTTGACTTTCAAATAGTTGAACGAGTTTTAAGGCCAATTTCAGGTCATGAGCGGTTAAGAATTCAAATTGTGGTTAAGATAGAACCCTTATTATTGGGGAGCTTATCTACGCTAAAATATAGGAGACGAACTGGAATAAGGCTTGATAAGTCTCAGAGTTATTTGCTTTTAATAAAACTTATCTTACATTTCCACATTGGGGCCACTAAGGCCAATCTTCGATCCATGTTGGGCTCGCATGTCTTTTTCATAAAGAGGCCCATTAACGTTGACTTGACACACATGTTGGGCTCCGCCTCTTTGCGATCCACGAGAGCATTTGATTCACGTCATAATTGGGTGGACTTGTATGTCTTTTTCAAGGAATCAAGGACAATGAAGACCTCTGTAGCAGCGTCCAAGAATGGGATTAGGATTTTTACACCTCTAAGGGGGATTAGTACTAGGAAGTTAGCCTTGGTGGGTACATTGTCACCAAATCCAAGAAGGATAAATCAAAAGAGCAAAATTAAGGCTCCATAAGATTTCTTTTATGTTTTTAAAATTACTGTGTTGGAACTATCAGGGATTGGGTAATAAAATAACAATAAATTATTTGCGAGACTTTTGGAAATTATCTAAACCTGAGTTCTTATTTTTATCAGAAACAAAAAACAAAGAGGTTTTTTTGGTAAGAATCCAAGAACATTTGGGTTACAATAAAATGGTTACTGTCAAACTGGAGGGTACAAGCGGTGGCTTAGCCCTGTTATTCAATGATAACTATAATGTGTTGATAAATCAAAAGAATAAAAATATGATTGATCTGTCATTAGATATTACTGGGATTAAATCACATATCACCTTCTTCTATGGCGAACCAGTAACTCGTCAGAGGTTCTATGTGTGGGAAAAACTTACACGCATTAGTCTTAACCGATCAGACCCTTGGACTATTTGTGGGGATTTTAACGAGATTTCTGGGAATCATGAAAAGCAAGGCGGAGTCATAAGGAGTGTAAACTCCTTTCGACCTTTTAATCAAATGCTGAGGGATTGTGGGTTGCTAGATTTTCCGAAAATTGGGAATAGCTGGTCTTGGAGAGGAACACGTAATAATGGGATTGTCAGATGTGTTTTAGACAAAGCTTTTGGTAATACTGACTGGCATGAATTATTTCCCAAGACGGAAATCAATATTTAGATATGATAGGATCCGACCATCGACCTATTTTGGTCAATTGTCAGGATCAAATGAATAGGACCAAAATTAAACAATTTTGTTTTGATAAGCGATGGCTGGGAAAAAAGGGTTTCAACGATGTAGTGGAAAGAAGTTGGACAAGGAGTGATGTTCAGTGTCGATCTTTTTCCTCACTGGTTGAGAAGATTAAAATATGTCGAAAGGAAATTTCTCATTGGCGCTATGAAACTTTGAGATCAGGGAGACAGGAAATCGATCATTGGAGATCAGAGATTGAACGTCTTAACAGTAGTAATATAGTTGATACCAATGCCTTAATGATGGCAAATGCAAACCTAAAACAATCTTATATAGAAGAGGAAACTTATTGGAAGCAGAAAAGTAGGAATAAATGGTTAAAAGTGGGCGATGCAAATACCAAGTTTTTCCACTCTTTGGTGCGTCAACGGCGTGCACGCAACAGGATAACTGGGTTAAAAAACAAATGGGGAAACTGGGTTGAGCAAGAAAAGGACATTTTGAATGAGGCAGTAGCTTATTTCTCGGACCTTTTCACGAGTAATGGGTCCATCACGTCACAGTGGACGACTTGGAGAGTAAGGTAACAGAGATGGATAATCATTTTTTGCTGAGACCTACTACTGAGGAGGAGGTTAAAAGAGCACTATTCGAAATGGATCCAAAGAAGTCTCCTGGTCCGGACGGAATGACAGCGCTTTTTTTCCAATCCTCCTGGATATAATCAAAATAGATCTAATAACATTAGTGGAAAATTTTCTTAGGACTGGGGAGTTTGACAGAAGATTAAATAAGACTAATATTTGTCTAATTCCAAAAATCCCGCGTCCGACAAATATGGCGAAATTTCGGCCAATAAGCTTATGTAATATTGGATACAAGGTTATAGCTAAAGTATTGTGTCTGCGGTTGAAAAGGATACTTCCAAACGTAGTATCTGAGACACAATCTGCATTTGTAGCGGGACGGTCGATATCTGACAATATTCTGATTGCACAAGAGATAGCACATGCGTTACGCACGAATAGATCGATTAGTAATCAATTCATGGCTGTTAAAACGGACATGAGTAAAGCTTATGATAGAGTGGAATGGAATTTCCTAGCGGCTTTAATGCGAAAGTTGGGTTTCTGCGATAAATGGATAAAGTGTATTATGTGGTGCATTACCAGTGTCGAATACGCGGTGATACTTAATGGTGTCCCGGGTGGACGAATTGTTCCTCAGCGCGGACTACGACAAGGGGATCCTTTGTCTCCATACTTATTCATCTTGTGTACCGAGGTTCTTATTGCCCAAATGAATAGGGCGGTCCAGGAGAAATATATATATGGGATTCGGATTGCCAGAGACAGTCCGTCTATATCACATCTTCTCTTTGCGGATGATACGTTATTTTTCTGCAAAGCAAATAAAGCAGAAGCTACTTATATTTTAAAAATATTAGCAGACTACGAACAAAGGTCGGGTCAGCAGATTAACTTTGCTAAGTCATCAATTATTTTTGGCAAACATATAGCAATGGATTCACGGACCGAGATACAAAATATCTTGGGAATTAGAAACATAGGGGGGATGAGTCAGTATTTGGGGCTTCCGGAGAGCATAGGAGCTTCTAAAACTAGGGTATTTGCTTTCGTTGCCGATAAGTTACACGCGAGGACAACAACATGGGCCAATCGATTCCTGTCAAGAGCTTGGAAAGAGGTGTTGATCAAATCAATTCTTACAGCTTTACCGACATATGTAATGAGCTGCTACAAAATACCAAAGGGGGTTCTTCAAAAAGTGCAATCAGCTATTGCTAATTTCTGGTGGTCGAATTCTGGTCTAACCATGGGTATCCACTGGAGAAAATGGAAAGATTTGTGTCAACCAAAATCTGATGGAGGATTGGGATTCCGTGTTCTAGAGGATTTTAACACGGCGCTTCTAGCAAAACAGATATGGAGACTATTGGAATTTCCACAGTTATTACTAGCAAGGGTAGTCAAAGGAAAGTATTATAGAGATAAGTGTATCATGGAGACGTCCATCACATGGCAAGCATCATACGGATGGAGAAGCATTATGTCTGCTCAATCTTTACTTAAAAAAGGATTGATCAAGAAAATTAGGAACGGAAGACAAATTAAGATATGGGAGGACCCATGGATACCGGGAATTAAACCCCGGGCTGCCGTACGATCCTCTCTTCATTTATTTCCGGATATGACGATCGATCAATTTATAGATCGTCAAACGGGAAGATAGAATGAGGTTTTAGTTCGTCAGTATTTTGAACGAAATGACGCAGATTTGATTCTGGCGATTAAATTGCCTGTTTCTACAAGATGTGATTACTGGAGTTGGCATTATACGCCGAATGGACGCTATACGGTTAAATCCAGCTATAAATTAGCAGATCAATCGGCGGAACAGAGAGAGTTGGGGCCAAATTTCGATGTTTCATATAAGAAGTGTTGGGCGTTGGACTGCCCCCCAAAGATACATCATTTTATTTGGCAATCGTTGTCAGTAAGTACAGCAGTGTACCATAATTTGAAATGCCGCGGGATCGGTCAGGATCCGAGATGCCAGCGTTGTGGAGCGGATACAGAATCAATTAACCATGTGTTATTTGAATGTCCGCCGGCTTTACAAGTTTGGGATTTATCGAGGATTCCCTCCCCTATAGGGGTGTTTCCGGGACATTCACTTTGGTCCAATTTGGAGTATCTGTTTTCGGGGACTACACATCAAACAGATACAGGGAGTTTCTCGTGGATGATTTGGCAGATATGGAAGGCGCGGAACGATTTTTGTTTTAACCAAGCTGACCTAAATCCCCAAGTCATTTTGGAGAGAGCATCCTCATATTACAATGATTGGAATTTTGCCCATCAGGATAATCCAAGGATGCGAGATACACAGGGGATTAATCAAATTCTGATTAAATCACCCATGACATACCCTACCACAGCAAATCTTAGTTTCACGGGTTATAAATGTTTCGTGGACGCTTCCTGGAAAGCAACGGATACCTATACGGGGATCGGTTGGATTTTCTTTCCAGATTCGGTGGAAGGAGTATGATCAGGATCTGTGAAGATCCATCGGAGTCTATCACCACTACATGCGGAGGTGGAAGCAGTGATTGGGGTAATGGAGGTGTTAGCGGAGTGCCAAGTCCAGGAGGTGGAGATATCGACCGACTGCGAGACGATTTTCTCGATTATGCAGTATCCAGGGGAGTGGCCGGCTTTCGTACCGTATCAGGAGGAGTTCCAGAGGCTTCGGTCTCGGTTCCTGACATGCTCATTATCGACTATCCCAAGACGGTTGAAGCACAAAGCAGATGCTCTAGCCAAGTTAGGAAGAGCGACGAGTTTGTTATCTAGTAGTGATTAGTTCTCTATCCTTCGGTGTTAAAAAAAAAAAAAACTCCTTTACCAATAATATTTTTAGATTATTTTTGAAATGCCGATTTGAGTTTATTTAATAAAATATCTAATATGATTGTGAGACGGTGGTACGAATATTGGATTACCTGGACGAATGACCAGCTTCTATGCCTTACCAGGAAGAGTTTCAGCGGCTGCGTCTTTTCTTCCACGACTTATCCTTATCAGCTATCCCACAATCGATCAATCATAAGGCGGGTTCTCTCGCACGTTGGGTCAGAAAATTTATTTATGATCGATGACGACTTCTCTTTCTATGTTTTTATTCTTGATATGTTATTTGCCGTTGTCAAAAAGAAAATATGATATTCTGTTTATTAACTTTCTTTTTCTTTCGAAGCAACAAAAAAACAATTATATTAATATATCTAAAATTGTGGTTAACTATCAGATCTACTATTATTTTCACTGAATTTGATTCACTCTAACTAAATGCCACCAGATTAATTACAAGCTCTAAGTTTTTATACAGTTCCATAAATCTAAATATAGTAATTTAATTTATGAATAATCATTAAATTTCAATGTTGAGAAACAAATCTATAATATAAAAGAAAAAGAGGGTTGTACTTTTTTTCTATTGGTCGAGAATACTCTCTTCTGATTGGTTAAGAGCTTGCATTCAATTATATTTATGTCCGGAATACTCCCTTCTGATTGGTTGAGAGTTCGCATTCAATACCATTGCATATACGTCGAACGTTCTTCATCGTCAGTTTCAAATATTAATGGTTTTTTAATACACTCATCCACTACTTTGCACTAAATAATCCACTACTTTACATTCAATGATCGTCATTGATTGTTCTCATATTTGTTTCACTATATAAGTCATCGAATTCAGAGCTTCGAAGTCGCCATTCTCATGGACGTTTTTGTGTGCAGTCGGTATGAGGTGTGATTGCTGTTTGATTCATATTTTGTTTTATCTTTTATTTTAGTGCTTTCGTTATTGTAATTTTGATGTTTTTATGTTTTCGTTGTACCATGCTTTGATTTATTGCTTTCGGTTTGGTAATGGTGCCCTTCTATTACTGTCACATGTCTATGTTGGAGGTGGGTTTCACTCCACCATTAGTACAATATAAATCCAACTCGGTTCAAAATCCATCAAAGATTTCAGTCAATTCATTAAAGATCTCAGACCAAAGCTTAATTCGGACCTCGGCGTAAAACTCATCTCGGACCTCGACCCAAAGCTCATCTCACACTTGACCCTAAAATCTACTAGTGAAGACAAATCAAGAAGATAAGAAATATAGCATATCTCAAATATTATTTGTTTCCAAGAATTTTAGTAATATCTTTTAGAGATAATGTTAGTCTTCCTATTAGGAAAATGAAAAATTACATTGTAATCTAGCCTCCTATATTCATCTATCAATAGAGGGGACTACCTCCAAAGAAAGACATTTCATTCTTCGAACAATTGACATGGAAAATCGATACACAACTACTCTACTGTTCAATACACATTACTCTCTTCTCTTTGTCTCCTTATTAATCATAATTCTTACCCACTTGTTCAAGGTACGATTCTTATTTTCTTATATACAGGAATCGATTTGATCGTGAAGAGTTCTCTTTTAAATATCAATTCCTTTTTGAATCGATTTGTTATTTTTGTTATTGCTTGATTTGAACACTTTCGAACCTTTGATCATAGTCATTGACCGACTTCATGCATACTCATGCTTTGGTATTCTATTAATTGATCATTACTCTGAAAATTATGTTTTGCTACTATCATCATATCATTGTTTCTTGTTCAAAAACTAAGATAATCTTCTCCACAATAAGAACAAGAAAAAAAGAAAAAGGAGGGCGAGACCCTGCTTTCAAAACATCGAGTCTTAAAATTTTTTGAAAAGGTCGAGAACCTACTTTCTAAGTTGAGTTTTAAAATCTCGCTGAACCTAATCTCGCGAAACGTTTCTCGAGTCTTAAAATCTCGACGACGGAGACTTACTCTCTAATACGAGTCTTAAAACCTCTCACAACCCAGGCCTAGTCTTAAAATCTCGCTTGAATTAAGTCGAGTCCAAAATCTCGCTCGTATTAAGCGAGTCTTAGAACCTCGCACAACCTCAACTGAGTCTTAAATTCTCGCTCGTACTAAGCTGAGTCTTAAAATCTCGCGGAGTATAACTCGAGAAAAAGAGCCTACGAGCTTAACTCTCACTAAGGGCTAAAACAGCGGGACCTGTCCCAAAATTATGAGATTTAATTATCAATTATTCTCTAAAGCTGAGTCTTAAAATTTCACCGAGTTTGAAACCAAGCAAAACATTTATCGAGTCTTAAAATCTCTCGAAAAGGCTGAGACTCTTTTCTCTAAGCCGACTCTTAAAATCTCACCGTATTTGAAACCTCGTAAAACTTTCACCAAGTCTTAAAGCCTCGCACAGTCTAAGTCGAGTCCTAAAACCTCACACATATTAAGCCGAGTCTTAAAATCTCGAACATATTAAACCGAATCTTAAAACCTCGCACATATTAAGCCGAGTCTTAAAACCTCGTATATTTAAAGTTGAGTCTTATAACCTTGTACAATCTAAAGCCAAGTCTTAAAACTCGTATAATCTAAAGTTGAATCTTAAAATCTCGCACATTTAAAGCTGAATCTTAAAACCTTGCAACTCTCAAAACTGAGACCAAATTCTTGCAAGTCTGAGATCTAATTCTAGAAAATAAGTCGAGATCAAGTTCTCGCAAATCTGAGATCTAATTCTCACAATTAACCAAGATCAAATTCTCGCAATATAAGATATAATTCTCACGATTAAGCTGAGACCAAATTCTTGCAATACAAGATACAATTCTCACAGTTATGCCGAAACTAGCTCTCACAATTTAGCCGAGATCTAACTCTCTTAACTAAGCCGAGACCACTTCTCACAAGTAAGCTGAGACCATTTCTCGCAGTTAAACCGAGACCCAATTCTCGCAATTAAGAGACCTAATTCTTGCATCACAGAAGTTGAGATCTAACTACCTCCACCTCGGGGACCTACATTAGTTATATATTCTCCGCGGTAATGGATTATCTTTTCTAAATTATTAGTTTCACTTTAAATTTTTATTTCCAGTGACAAATAATAATGTGCGTAACCAGTAAACCAGTTTAATGAGATCGTTTTAGTGCAAGAAATGTTATTATGATTTGTCCTTCATATATGACGTAGTATATTTCTCTTCTGGATTTTCTTATTCGGTTTATTTAGGTATATGCAAAATTTGTTCCAGTATTCTGTTGTTATCATTATATATTAAGATCTTCTGCTAGATTGGGTAGACAATTTTGTGCATTTAAAAGACAATTACGGATTTCGCATTTAAAGATCACTACACGTTGATGCGACTTAGATATTATTCTAAAGTTCTTAGATGATTTGTTAATCTTGCTTCCATCGTTACAAATGTTTCGTGGACGCTTCCTGCAAATCTATGAACTTCACAATGGGTCTAGGTTGGTTCTGCTTTCCAGATTCAGTGGAGGGAGCTCGCATAGGGGCAAAGGGGATTCACATAAGCTTATCTGCTCTTCACTCAGAAGTCGAAGCAGTCTTATGGGCTCTAGAATCACTTTCAGCGATCCACATTACAGAGGTGGAAATGATGACGGATTGTGAGATAGTCTTGAAGATCTTTAATCGTCCGGAGGAGTGGCCAGCCTTTCTAGCTTATCAGGAGACTTTCTCAAGACTGCGTCTTTCTTTCACTTCCTTATCACTTCCTTATCCTTTTCCATCATCCCTAGGATTTTAAATCATAGAGCGGATTCTCTTGCTCGAAAAATTCGAAAGAAGCATTCTTTAATTTAAATCTGTAACTTTTGCTCTAGGCCTTTTGATATTATCTAATGCCGTTGACACAAAAAAATTATACTAGAGGATGTATATTGTTAATGCATAAGTTGATTATGACTACCTGAAAAATTCAAGCATGCTTGTAATCTTTATGGGTGTTTGGATTGTCCAAATCAATATGGACCAATTAGGGTTTGAGCCAATTCTCCGTTGGTTTAATAATTCATGTTTTTATATTTTATATAAATCTTTATTATATAGTACAAATATTACTTGCTCAAATTATAAAAATAGACTTTTAATAGGAATAAAAGTAACTCACTATAAACATACGCTACATAAAAAATTATATCTTGAGCAAGTAGTATATCATAAATCCAACGATTAACACAAGTCCACAAGGTTAACATTAATTTTCATTTATTCAAATATTAACGAAAATTCATAAAATTATTTTCATTTAAAAAAATTATTAAACTTTAACTATTTTTAAATTAGCATTATTTTATAGCATTCCATTTTTGATGACAATTTCATAATAATTTCAAAAAATAATGCTAATTTAAACCACACTTACCCTAACCTACAATTAGGTTTAATTGTCTCACATTCTCTATATAATTTAATCGTGATACAAATTTATAGTCAACAAGAAATATACACAAAAAAAATTAAATTCAATATAACAAAAATGGTTCTCAGTTCCATTGTAATTCTTAAACCAGTAAGTAATAATGGAGAATCAAAGTCAAAATTATTCGACTCTGGAAAATATTTACCAAAATGTTTGACCAGACAATTGAAGTTTTGCTTGATAATCAAGTAAATTATTCTCTATCACTACTTTATCTACCTTTCTATGATTTAATTGAAATTTTTAACAAAAAATATTTTGTCCTTTTTAGAGTTTAAAAGTTGATGTAACAGTAAAAAAACATTTGATAAGGAAACTTTGTCATCAAAGAAGAAAATACTAAGATAATTAGTAATTTCCAAGTATCCGAGTCAACTGGTTGAAAAAACCAGATTTTATAAGTAAAAAATCTCATTTGTCTACATTATTTCTGTAAGGACAACTAATGATTTGACAAATACTCGGAAAAATTCCCGGCTAAAAGGTACTCTGAGTTAGGCCAGAATTGTCTTGAGATTGACAAATTTACTTAGGGCAATTAGGAGTTGTTTGGAGGTAAATTTATTTTATCTTTAATTCGTAGATTATAATAAATTATTTGCCAGAAATCTCAGTAAAGATCATGAATTTTTTAAATTCATTACTTTAAGTTTTATTTTTAAGTTTTTATAATTTAATATTTAAATATTAAAAAATGTTAAATCAATTTACAAAATAATTTGAGTTTTCTATTATGTGTATTTCATGATGTTATCTTATCAGTTCAAATCAAATATCAATTATTAGAAACAATTCTATACTTTTTTATAATTTTAGCGATCAAATACATATATCAGGATATACTATATACAATACACTTTACTAAACTAATTAAATTAGTTATTAAATAAAATTTCGAGGTTTTAGTATTAGGAGACCTCATTTTTATGTTGTTGTAAATTAGGGGACCTCAAATTGAGTTGTGATTTGTCACAATCCCTGCCAAGTTATATAAGTCGGCATGTAGTATTAATATTTGGATATCATTTTAAAAGAAATGTGGATATTTGTCGTATGAATTTTTTTTTTTTTTGTCAACGGCAAATTATATTGAGTCACAACTGGCCAGCTCAATAGCCAAATTCTTACATAATGTAGGCATGTAGACTCGATCCCGGGTTATGCAAATGCGCTGCCTTAAATAGACTTACCGCCTGCCACTAGGCTAGTAAAAAATCCTTGTTATTTTAAATTTTATAATTTAATATTAAAGTTTAAAGTTAATGAATTTCAATTTTATAATTTTATATTTAAATACTAAAAACCTTGAATGAATTTGCATCTTATATCATCATTTTCATGATTCGTATATTAATAAAACAAATAAATTTTAGTTTACAATACATTTTTTCTGTTTTAATAACAAATTTTATATCTACCAATGTTGTTTGACTGTTTGTTTATGTTGATACTATAATTGTCACTAGACTAATGGAAACATATAGAAAAATGATGTCATACAGAAATATAGATAACTTATTTATTTTGAGTATCAGTTTCTAACTTTTTAAAATTTAAAATTTAATATTAAAAATAGCGGAATCAATTTACATCCCATACCATCAGTCTCATCATGATTTTGTATATTAACTATATATTATTTGAAAATGATTTTTAAATAATAAACGAAAAAGGAAATTATCTATACAAATTAATTTACTTTTTATCATATAATCTAGCCAAAATTTACATTGTTATTTTATTCAACGATAAAATCATAATTCTTAATATGTATCATATTTTAGAAATAACTCAAATTTCAGATATATATAGTTTCTGAAAATAAGTGAAATTTTAGTTTCAAATAGAATTAGAAATAATTTGATTAGATACATAGCTTTTATATACTCTAACAACACTCAAAATAAATTTTAAATAATATGTAGAAACCAATATTATACAATATGGACATGATTTAAAATCTAAATGAACACATGTCTAAAAATTTATATGAATATGAGTCTAAAAAACTAAATGATTACATGTCGAAAAAACACATATATATATATGTATATATGTGAGTCTATAAACTTAAATGAACATGTCTTAAAACTAAAGTTACTGAACATGAAACTAAAATCCTAAATGAACACATATTTAAAATTTTGGTGAACACGGATATGAAAACATAAGTGATACAAATAAAAAAAATTATATACAAAGATTTGTATATTAATTATATATTATTCAAAAATGATTTTTAAGTAATAAACGAAAAAAGGAAATTATATATACATTTTATTTTATTTTTATCATATAATCTAGCCAAAATTTACATTGTTATTTTATTCAACAATAAAATCATAATTCTTAATATATATTATATTTTAGAAATAATTCAAATTTCAGATACATATAGTTTTTAAAAATAAATAAAATTTTAGTTTCATATAGGACTAAAAATAATCTGATTAGATAGATAGCTTCAATATAATCTAACAACACTCAAAATAAATTTTGAATAATATCTAGAAAATAATATTATATAATATAAACATGGATTAAGAATTTAAATGCACACATGCCAAAAATTCGGTAACGTGCATAATTACACATAATTTCAATTCCATATGATTTATGTGTTTTTTTAATCAGTAAATTATACCGTTATGTTTTCAGAGATACCAAGAGGAATTCATAATATTAAAAATATTTAGGTTTTAAAATATTATTTCTTAGTAAAGCAAAGCTTTTGTACAACAACATTGAAGCAAACTAACATTTAGACATAATTGTGGATTCATACCATGGATACATCTTAAGCGGAATATCTTAGATCGCTAATAATAATAAAGGTCTTAAACGGAATATCTTAGATGTGTGCCAAATCTCAAAAGCTTTTGGGACTTGGATATGCAAACCAAGAAGTATGAATCTTATACAGTGGAAAAAAAACATTGCTTCAAAACAAAAAAGGAAGCACAATCAGTTCAAGAATATGTGTTTTTATGACCTGGAAGCCCATCCAAATAACAGATTCTTTGTTTATAGGTTGGAAATTATTATACTTACCTTAATGAGTAGTTATCACTCCTTACAATGCTTGGCCATCCACCTAGTAGGGGAAAGGGTCAAAATCTAAGCGATTTTTTTTCTATTGCGTTGATTCCTACACGAACTATATAATCCGGTTAAAAATTTAGTTTTGTATTTAAAAATTTTGAATCTTTTTTTATTTCAGTCAAAACCTACATTAACTGTTAACTCTCTTAATCAACGTTCAAGTTTCTGTTAATAGGCCGTTAAATGACATATGTACGGCCGATTTAGTTGAGACGTGTACATGTATTAAAAAGACTAAATCAAACTAAATTAATTTAAATTCTATTAAAATAAAACAAATTTAAATTCAATTAAAATCTTCGATCGATAGATTATGATTGTAGTTAGGTTGTAATCAAGTTATAGTTAACGATTTTCTAAATCGGATGGATTATGATGAAAATTTTATTTTAATATATTTTAACTTAATTTAGTTTTACTTTTAATTTTTATTTTAATTGAATTTAAATTTATTTTATTTTAATTGAATTTAAATTTATTTTATTTTAATTGAATTTTAAATTAATTTAGTTTACTTTTATTTATTTTTTAAAAATCGACCGTACAGCATGTCGTTTAACCATCTATTAACAAAAAGTTAATGTAGGTTTTGGCTGAAATTAGAAAATTCATACATGAAATTTAAATTTTTAAACATAAAATTAGTGGCAGGTAGTAAGTTCATTTAATGCAGCGTATTTGCATAATCTGAGATCGAGTCTTCATGCCTACATTATGTAAGAATTTGGCTATTGGGTCGGCCAGTTGTGGCCCAACATAATTTGCCGTTGACAAAAAAAAAAAAAACAGAAAACTAAAATTTTGACCGGATTATAAAGTTCGAATAAAAATCAGTCCGAAAAAAAAGTTTGCTTAGGTCTTTTTCCGGCACCTAGTAAGTGGAAGTAAAAGAACACCTGACATAAGTAACGGCTAGTTAGTAGTTCGCTAACGGTCAATTCCAGCCTGTCACTTAATTTACGAAATTACCCCTCACTTTTTATTTATTACCTTTTTTTGATACGCTCCTTTTTTTTTAATAAATAAAATAAAACATTTGTCTCTCGTTCTCTTATAAGATTTCAATAATTGAACTCTCTTTCTTCGTCTCTCTTCTTTGCTTTCAACTTGAATCATTTAGTTTCAGAGGTAGAGAAAAAGGATCGTCTTTTCTCAGTCTCTACGTCTTTTCAATTTTGGGTTTAGGTATGTTGAATTTCTGATGATAAATTCATCCATTTTTCGTCTTTATTCTGTGAGTCTGTTTCCTTTTTCGGGATGATTGACTTGGGATGTGATTCTTTGGATTTCTTCGATTTTGTCATGTTTATGTTAGCCCTATTTAGGTCTTGTGAGTTATTCTTGGAAACCCTAGAGTCTACATTCGTTGATTGCGCGAGATCCCAAATTAATTCGTTTTTAGGGTTTCTTTGATTTGCTCAATTCGTTGGCTTTCTTCTTGTGTTTGTTTCGTTTCCTTCTGACTAGAGCTGATTTCACTTATTTTGATTTACTCCTAGTTAATTCGTGTCTTTACACTTTATAATGACATTGAAGTTTAGATTTTTATTCCTCGATTCTGCTCTCAATGGCTTTACTTGATTTGACAAATTGATTTGTTGGTGAAACGTTGTTATTGATTGGACTTGGATCTTCGACATTCAGTTTGGTGAAGAAGCAGTCTTGAACTTGAAGACCAACAAAAGGGTTTTATCACATTGGCGTTGCTACCTCTTTATCTGAGTCTGAGGAGAAGAATTTTTCCTGGAGGTTCTTTTGCGCTTATTATTCTCCATGGTAACTCTTTCTCTCTGTGTTTTTGTGCTTAGATTTTTTTTTAAATTGAGAACTTATGAAAAGCCTTTTAAGTTTACCTGTTCTGATTTGTCTTCTTTGATGTTGTTTTTAATGCTCAGGCAAGTAACGAGAATCTACCACCAAATGTTATCAAGCAGCTAGCCAAGGAATTAAAGAGTCTGGATGATTCCCCTCCAGATGGGATCAAGGTTGTTGTAAACGACGAGGATTTCTCTACAATATGTGCTGATATTGAAGGACCAGGTGCACACTTATTACCATTCATTGTTGTGCAGATTGCAAATGTTGAAATAGTGTAAAGTTAAGTTGTTCTTCTCCGTTGATTGAATACAGTTGGTACTCCTTATGAGAATGGACTTTTCCGTATGAAGTTGGCCTTGTCACATGATTTTCCACATTCACCGCCTAAAGGTATGCATCTCATATAAACAGACGGATCACTGAGATGTAAAGCTAGAGACACATATGCTAATGGTTTCCAGTTACTTGGTTGTGCTATTCTAGGCTACTTCATGACAAAGATTTTTCATCCTAATGTTGCTTCCAATGGAGAGATATGCGTTAATACGCTTAAAAAAGATTGGAACCCTAGTCTTGGATTAAGACATGTTCTCTCTGTAAGATGCTTGACCGCTCATGAATCATTGCTTTGTCAGGTTTCTTAAAACTAGAGAGTGAGGGTCTGTCTTTTGTTCATGTTAACAGGTTGTGAGGTGCTTATTAATCGAGCCATTTCCAGAATCTGCATTAAATGAACAGGCCGGCAAGATGCTACTTGAAAACTATGAAGAGTATGCTAGGCATGCTAGGTGAGGCATCTACTTTGGTCTTAAATTCTCAAACCTTCCGCTTTTTTCGACAAAAAATGAAATGCTTAATTATTGTACTGTTATTGTATGCAGGCTTTACACAGGTATTCATGCCAAACCAAGACCTAAGTTCAAGACAGGAGCAATCTCAGAGTCAACAACGGCTCTAAATGTTGGCCAAACTAACAAGGAGACACCTGGTACTGCTACTGTAGTACCCTCTTCAGTGGTAGATATCAAGAGAGTAATGAGTGCCCAAGACCAACAACAAGTGTCTAATACAGCAGCTACTACAGGATCTGCAAGTGTGGTCACTACTACCCAAAAAAGGGAAGCCGGTTTGGCCAAGGTTCAGGCAGATAAAAAGAAAGTAGATGCTAGAAAGAAAAGCCTGAAGAGACTATGAAGAGACTATCACTTAGTGTGTCTACGGTCTGGAACCTAAAATGTTGTTTCTTTTTTTTCTACTTGTAAGAGATCTGTTGTTGTCTGAGGATTTCTCATTCTGAGAAAGAATAACGTTTGCCAATGAAAGCCAAATATTAAAACATAGCAGTGTTGTAGTCCATCTGCAGATGGGTTTACTGAGTAATGTCAGATTAGACAGTGGACAGAGCAACCTCTGGAATTACTTGTCTACAACTCTTGCTATACATGTCTCATCAGAATGTTCCAGGTAAATATGGTGATACAAAACTGAGAGATTCGTCATTGTGATTACTTAGGCAAGTCTAGTTGAGATGAGAAGAATGAAGGATCTCGCTCAGAAGCATCATCTCTAGTCGTCTCAGATCTGTCGTAGTCATCTCTAATTTCATTGATATCTAAGTTTTGTATTGACAAAGGAAGCTTCCTCGGACTCTCCCTTTTAGTGAGCTTGCCTCCCATTTCTGCGTCATATCTCACGGAGGTACTATATTCTGACTCATACTCAGACCAGTTAGATTCTATCGTCATGTCATCTTCTTCTGGGACCATTGCTCTGAAATCTTGTTGCGAAGGCGGGATTTTGGCAAATAACACTTCTTTAACATTCGTCAGTAACCCTCTCTTGTAAGGATTTTCTTTCTTATCATAACGGTACCGGAAATTCTCATATGTTGTCTGCAAAAACAGATAGAACACGCAAAAGACTCAAAGGCTTAGAGAAGTTAAGGTATGTTCTTACGGTTATGTAAAGAGTAACTTGATAAAGGTAAAAGACTCTTGCCTGATTTGTAGACATCAGATAGAAGTGGAAAATGGTAAGGCCACCGACGAACCAGATAGCTACGAATGAATAGACTATGAGAATGACAGATACTATATCATGAGACATTGTCATCCATAATCTCCCAGGTTGGCGTATCAAATTGATCCAGGAGAACACAAAGACATATAAGCATAACAACGTTGAAGATGAGATGAAGCAGATGAAGTACGGGTAGTTTCTCTGCAAAAGTTTCACACCAAAGAATGAATTACTCTCCGAACAAAGAACGACTTAAAACTCTCTCGTAGGTTTAAACTTACTCGGGCAACGCACTGTCCAATCCATGGACAATGATGATCAAAGCGTTGGACACAGTTGTTGCAGATGGAACAATGTGATGCTCGAGGTGGACGATAGAGCAAGCAAGTCTCGCAGAATTTGACTTTGATAGTGTAACCATTGATGAAAACGTCTTTTGTTCTTGGAATCTTAAGATGAGGACTTTTGCTGTTGACCCATTCCATAGACTGTGTCAAGGAACTATCTGAATCATCTTCAAAATTCATTGATGTTTTTCTTGGGATGATCCCTGGATCTCTAGCTGATGTCATCAATAGAAACATAAAATCCTGCAGAACAGATTGCAAAGATATCAGCTTTAAGGATAGCAATATAGAACAGTATAAAGAGATTGGAGACAAACCAAGAAAGTAAGGATAAATCCTGAAGTTAGAACCATATAGTTGAAGAAAGGATCGCCTTTTCTGATCCACACAAGCATCCTTATGCAGAATGTAATTGCAGGAGCTCCAATTAAGAATGAGGTTAGGAATATAGATGATACATCAGGACCAAAGATTAGCCGACCACCACAGAAAAATCTCTGATGAAACAAATGCAAAATCAAACATCATATTCACATTTTGATACAACAACAAAGAAAACATCTGCATTGAGAGACAGTTTCAGGTACATATGCTGATTTAAACCAGAATAACAATCATGAATCTGACATTATAAAGAACATTGACTTGTTTCATCAGAGATTATTACGTTGTTACCCTTCCAGACTTTGTACAATCTGATTAGAGGAATATGTTTAGAAGATGAAGCCGTCATGAGAATATCACCAGAGGGAACGCAATGAACTTGACTAGTCTTCTTCTTGCTCATTCTCTCCCTCTGCATTTTCTTTTTCCCCCTTCCCACAAAAACCCACACATCAAGCCTGTCTTACAAATTCTCTTCCTTTAGGATTCTAAATGTTATCAAAAAATGGTTCTAAATTTTCAACTGGGTTACAGAAATTTCCAATTTTTGTTATTTGGTATCAGCCAAATTAAGATGGGTTTTGGGAATTTCTGTATCTTCTTCTTCTTTCCTTAATAATCCAATTCAAACCAATCCTCTGCAAGTTTGTTTTGTCTCTCTTAACAGATTTATTTTGTCCTCTAATTATTTCCAGGATTTTCGGTAGTTTTTTACTGAAAATAAATTTAGGGGTCAATCAATAATAGATAAGAAGAAGAATATGTGACGGAAAGATTAAAAAAAAATTAACATTTTCTTGTGTGACAATCAATAATAGTCTGTTTGTTTTCTTCAGAAGTCTCAGTGAGTCAAAGATTCTAATGTACAAGTAAAAGAAACTTTAGTTGAAAATCTGACAAAACTTGAAGTTCTTATACTTTTTATGGGATTTTCTTTTATTCGTTTTGGGAGTTAATTCTAGAGTGATTTCAAACATTAGAAAATGGGGTTCGTTTCTAATCAAAATGGTGGTTAAATGTGAGCTCGGCTATCTTTTTCATTAGGATTCAACTTTAGAAAGTCACATTTGTGCCTGTTGGGATCCGAGTAGCCGGAGCTGGAAGAAACTCGGATGGCACGGGACTACGCGCGTTTAACAGAAGGAAGATTACACAAGCACACATGTTTATGACGAAACCTGGTTCTCCGGAGACAGACTCTTCTCTATTCTAACTCTCTCTACTTACTCGCCACCTGTTCATAGTTACAGACTCTAATATTTATACTATTTGACTAATGCAATACACATATCACTAGTAACACAAGACCTGCAATTACATGTTAACCAATTCATAAACCTCACTAATAACTTCCATCAAATAACTCAAATGCTCGAATCTTCTGTAGCTAGCTTCGTCGTTTTCTTGCGTCGTAATATGACCTCCACGGCTTACCAGTGCCACATACAATTATTAAGAATTTGGGAGAGTTTGATAACAGATCAGTGTTTTATCGATCCAACGGTTGAAAAAATGACAAAATCGATATATAAAGTTCATGAATCACTCCACATATTGTCAATTAGTTTTGAGTTGAAGGCATATGATTTATAATATGGTATCATAACTTAAGATTGGCACAACATACATTTTCTCGCAAAAACGGATCCTCACCTATATGATCTGTATTTGTAACTTGTCTAGTTATGGTATTCGGTTTTGAGTTGGAAGTTCACAATTCTTAAATAGGCAAATTAAGGAGACGTGATTCAAATGTCTTTGCTCATTTTGTATATAAAGCAAAGACATCGTATATTACCCTTAATCCTTGTTTCACTGTTCTCTTTCCCATATATTTCGTGTCTCTCTTCAATCAAAAGGTTACTTTTTTAGTTTGATTACAGGTCTAAGCTTTGTTTCCTTGCATAATGTGTTTTGTCTTGATCTTAAAATTTTTGTTTCGTTTTGCTTTTGTAACCGATACTCAAACTCTGTTGTCCTTTTCTATCAGTAATTTTAAATTTTGTTGAAAGAATCTTCAAAATCTAAACACATTTACTTACATTTTAATGATAGGACAAGTGTCTGAAATCTTAGGTGATTAAAATGTGATAATTATTGTGTTTAAAATCTAACATATTTACTTACATTTTTGCTTACAGTATAATGCTGTTTTACTCACTTTAATTGTATCCTCTTAGGTGATGATTATTGTCTGATAATCTTGTGTTTGTTCTGCTCAGATTTGGTGATGATGGACATGAAGACTTCATGGAGGTCTCTCACAAGCGTTTGTTTTTTTTCATTTCTCCTTGGCTCTTGTTCTGTCGACCAAAGCCTGTGTCTTGTTGATGCTGGAGACGAAGCCAATATGATCACACTGCAAGTAGATGCTTTCAACTTGACAGAACAACCAATTCCTGAAACTCTTTTCGGAATCTTCTTTGAGGTTTTGCACAATTTCATGACTTAATCATAAGTTCACTAGTCCTAATGTTTAGTGTTACAGCTTAGCTCTTATAAATCATCTGAAGCTGATGCAACTATGAACAGGAAATTAATCATGCTGGAGCTGGTGGACTATGGGCTGAACTTGTTAGCAACAGAGGTTGTTTCTAAACTACCTTGGAGTTTTTTATTAAGCTTTTTCATGAAAGAGAATTATATTAACAATCTTTGGTTCCAGGATTTGAAGCTGGTGGCCAAAACATTCCTTCCAATATCTGGCCTTGGTCCATAATTGGAGATGAAACATCCATTTATGTAGTTACAGACCGCTCTTCATGTTTTGAACGCAACAAGATTGCTCTTAAAATGGATGTGCTTTGTGACAGCAGTTGTTGTCCATCAGGAGGAGTCGGAGTTTATAATCCAGGCTACTGGGGAATGGTGCATATTTCTACTCTTCATTGCCTGCAATTTATGTTTCCTTTAATGCTTGAAACAAGTTTTACTCATTTGTCTTATCTTTTCCATTAGAACATTGAACAAGGGAAGAAATACAAAGTGGTGCTCTATGTGCGTTCAACTGGGGACATTGATGTTTCTGTTTCATTTACAAGTTTGAATGGGTCATTGACTCTTGCATCAGAAAAGATTATGTGAGAAAGAAACTTTCTTTACATTCTCTTATCTTTGAATGGTTCTCAGTGATGTTTTCAAACTTGTTTGTTTATTATATACTTGTGTTGCAGAGCTTTGGCTTGTGATGTTTCAAACTGGACTAAAAAAGAAGTACTCTTAGAGGCAAATGGAACAGATAATGGTGCAAGACTTCAATTGACAACTATCAAAAAGGGTTCCATTTGGTTTGACCAAATCTCAGCCATGCCTGTTGATACTCACAAGGTTTTTGCTTACTTCTTTGAGAAAATAACCTATAAAGTCTTCAGAACAAAGAAAAGTCTCCAGAACAAAGAAACTAATCTAAGATTCTTGTTTGGTCACAGGGACATGGTTTCCGAAAGGATCTTTTCCAAATGATGGTTGATCTAAAGCCTCGTTTCATCCGTTTCCCAGGTTAAATAGCATTTCACTTCATCTCATATTGGTACAGTATAAATGCAGATAAAATATACTAAAAGACTTATCAATATTTTGGAGTTAGGTGGTTGTTTTGTGGAAGGAGAATGGTTAGGCAATGCGTTTCGTTGGAAAGAAACTGTAGGAGCTTGGGAAGAGAGACCTGGTCATTATGGTGATGTTTGGAAGTATTGGACTGATGATGGCCTTGGCCATTTTGAATTCTTTAGAGTAAAAGATTTCTTCATCACCATATATTAGGTTTAAATCATTATCCTTAAGTTCATTTATCAAACGCCAAACAAATCTTTTTGCAGCTAGCAGAAGATTTAGGTGCAGCTCCAATATGGGTGTTCAACAATGGTATCTTAAGCTCTATGCCTTAAGACTTTATTTTATTACATGTATTTAACTCTGTGTTACTGTTGCAGGAATCAGTCACCTTAATGAAGTTGAAACATCAAGTATCATGCCATTTGTCCAAGTAATTTCCATGAAACTCTCTTGTTTAAGTTGACTGAAGAGTGATTTGAACCTTTTTTTGGGTTTTAGGAAGCGCTTGACGGTATTGAGTTTGCTCGTGGAGATTGTAATTCTACATGGGGATCGGTTCGAGCTGCAATGGGACATCCAAAGCCTTTTGAACTGAAGTATGTTGCAGTCGGGAATGAGGATTGTTACAAAACATACTACAGAGGTTTTTGCAATTCTCTCTGTTAGATTTAAAGAAACAAACTAGAGCTTTGGTTTTGCTAAAAGTAGATGCACATCTTTCTTTTAGGAAACTATCTTGATTTCTATGATGCTATCAAAAAAGCTTATCCAGATATCAAAATTATCTCCAACTGTGATGGATCTTCTCAACCACTCGATCACCCTGCAGATTACTATGATTACCATGTAAAAAATACAAAAAGAACCTTATATTATGCATCTCATTGGTTTTAACAGACTCTTACTTATTAGTTCCTTTTGTTCCAGATTTATACTCTTGCAAGCGACTTATTCACCAAGTCTCATGAATTTGACAATACAACACGCAATGGTCCAAAGGTCCAGTAATAGATGATAGAAAAGACTTTCATTTTTTGACATAACAAAACCTGTGTTTCTTTGCCTTGAAGAAGTTTTCAACTTTTTTTTGTTTATAGGCTTTTGTTAGCGAATATGCTGTTAACAGAACAGATGCTAATGATGGAAACCTTTTGGCTGCTCTTGGGGAAGCAGCATTCCTCCTTGGTTTGGAAAAGAACAGGTTTTTCTTACAAAACTATTATCTTCTAGTCTGGTTTTTTGGAAAAGAAGATAAAACAGTTCGTTACTGTCTTCCTTTTGTTGCAGTGACATTGTAGGAATGGTAAGCTATGCACCTCTCTTTGTCAATACAAACGATAGAAGGTACCTCACACTTTCGCTTTAACGGTTTTTATCAGTATCTTGAAATCCTGAACCAGAGCTCTTTGTTTTCAGGTGGATGCCTGATGCAATAGTTTTCAACTCCTCTCATCTATATGGAACTCCTAGCTATTGGGTCCAACAGTTTTTCACAGAATCAAGTGGGTCAAATCTTCTCGATTCTACACTCAAAGGAAACTCTTCTTGTGTTGAAGCATCTGCCATCTCCTGGAATAGCAATGGAGAAGATTTCATACAGATTAAGGTTTGTGTTTTCCTTATGCACACGCATCAGTGTAGTGATTCGTTCTTCTAACTTAATCGGATGAGTTCTCTGCTTTTGATCAAGTATGAATGTTCATATATATATTGCAGGCTGTAAACTTTGGAGAGGAATCAGTGAAACTGAAGGTAGCAATGACTGGATTGACCACAAAATTTTGTGGAATCAAGAAGAAAGTACTCACATCTTCCAATGTGATGGATGAGAATTCTTTTTCATACCCAGAGATGGTAAAACAGATGAAGAATGAATTACATATGACTTGGGGCTTATTCATCTTCTGAGTCTTATTTTTGTTCCATCTCTGCAGATTGTGCCACAAGAGAGCTTGCTGGAGATGAATGAGAAGGAACTTATGTTTGTTCTCCCGCCGCACTCATTCTCTTCCTTCGATTTGTTGAAAGAATCTGCAGACATCAAGTTGCCGATATCTGATTCCAACCAGAAAGTTTAAACAATGTGAAGAGAAACATGTTGCATACTTCATGTCTTATATCTTTACAAACGTATAGACCTACAAGTAGAAATAAATTATGTGCTTGAACCAATTTGGTTGATCAGAATCATCTAATTGCACTTAGATAACTTGATTTGCAAGACTAATACCAACAATTTAGGCCCTCTTCTTTTAGCACTGCTTGTGATAGCGAGATCATAAATACACAAATTATCAGGTATGCATTTGGCTTGTTCGGTTCGGTCATAAAACCGATGACGATAATCGATCAGAATCCGAATCAATGAAGAACAAAAATAGCGATAGAAAAGAATAGTATTGACAAAAGAAAACATGTTTTGGTGATCGAGGTCTTATAACGGAAGAGAGTGCACAAGTCAAAAAGGGAGATTCTATGGTATATAAAAGTCCTTAGGATTGACCAAGCAAGTTGGCATAAACAAACGATATGAATAGCGAAACTAGCAAAATCCCAGTAAATTAAGAATATCAACTTTTGGCATACGAATATAAGAGAGAACGAAGAACTCGATAGTAGAGAAGCAATCAGCTGCGTCCAAATGGGAGAAACTTCAAAGAGCTTCTCATACGACTTGGTAATTCTGTGCAATCAGCTGCGTCCTCTGCACAAACCTTGGAGTGGCACCGCCACCGCCTCTTAGAGGAATCATTCCAGTCACCTGCACGTTTATGAACACGTATCTCATTTGTAATCCAACGTGAAAAGCCTGTAATTCTCTCTTAGATAACCAGAGGACCACGGATTCTCACCTTCAAGCCACTGTAGGTGCTAGTGGCTGCAAACTGAACTGAGATAGGGAAAAACACCGATGAATCAACTGGTGGCACAACGAACTCCATTGACCCACTGCACCAAGATTTTCATGTTATTATATAATATGCATAGCAAACAAAACTCTAATAAACAGATTATGTCATTCATATACCTGCGGTTTGAGTTGTCAATAAGAAGTATAGACCATTCCAGAACAGAATTTCTTGGGTCATACCTGACATTATTCACAAGAATATTGTTGGCTCTCAACAGTTATATAAAACTTTTATTCTGAACAAAAGATGATATAACCCGAGTGAAAATGTCAGTTAAATTTCACACCTCCACTCCCCATCGCATTGTCTTACGCTAGGTGCATCTCTCAGAGCAGGGAGTGGTACAGAGATGATGACATTAGTCAGATCAAACATGGATGAGGCCTCATACTCGATGCTGACATATGTTTCATTTCCAGAGACTGAAGGCCAGCAGTTGACTGCACCAAACAAAAGACTCGCTTGAATGGAACAAAAATGTACATGTAAACCTGTCAAAAACAGACACTCTGATATCCAAAGCCTTACTTGTTAGTGGCACCATCGACTCCTCGGCTCTTTGCATTCTCCACCTCAGAAGACCAACACCATCTCCACCTTGACCAGTGGGAAACGGCTGATCAGGTCGCTTCAGCCCTAGAATATTCTCATTATTAAACATTTCTCGGTTGATGTTGGGATGGGTCTTGAAAAGAATTTCAGGATTTCCACCGGTTTCAATCTGAAGACAAAGTAAAAGATGAGAATAAATCATATAGAGGTACCAAAGACAGAGAATAATGTATTCAAGGAAAATTGTAAAATACCAAGGCGAGTAAAAAAAATAGTTACGAAAAAAGAAGTTGAGGTACCTGAACTTGGACAAATCCATCTTCTTGGTTAAGAATTTGAAGAGACAGTGTTCCCTGCATATCAAAGCTACTGATTCCACCATCTCGTCTCAATGCAACATTGAGCTTCTCTTCAACAGTTAAAGTGAAAGGATCAGTTGGAGGTGGGGCAGCCGCTCTGGATTGGCTAGTAGGCTTAACATCTTCAATGATGTCTTCACCTTCTGCTTTAAGGGACTCCATTAACTGGTTCTTGCCCGACTTGCCAAGTTTCATGCCAGAACTCTTAGGAGGAGCAGTAACAGAAGACCGTGATCGATCTGTGGAGTTAAGAAGAATAATAAAGCAAAGATATTTTGTCATCGAAATCAAGAATATCAGGAAATAGAGGTCATTGGCAAATTATGCATGGAGTTGAGGTATGTTGATTTAAAAACATATACTTGGGATTGAAAAGTGAGCTGTTAGGAATCCAATAGTTGACGGACTCTAACCTTTTGGTTTGGTATTGATAGGCTCAACATCTGAAATCATGCCAAACCCTGAACCACTTCCGAAACCACCACCACCACTGGATATGCTCAAATCATTGAAACTGCTGTCAAGTCTTCCAGATCCCATTGAACTCATGGACGAAAATCCTGGCTTATTCTTTTCAATCTGGAGCAAAAGATATGTTAATCGAAGTTACAAAATAGACCAAGCAGCAAGGTGCGCTCCTGTCAGGTACCTTGCTTTTGTCAATCTCATTGGCCTTACGCTTCATCACGTCTTTAGTATCATTGATCTTGCTCTGCATTACCAGCTTATGCAACTTTTCTTCATGACTTTCCATTTCACAATACTGCTTCACCTGGGCAACTGTCACACTTTCCTTGTGCCCAAGAGATATGACTTCGTCAAAAGCAAAAACGATCTCAAAATAAGCCCTGCTAATCCCTTCTTCATCTAAGGGCATGGAATACTCAGGTACCTAGAAACAGTCAAATGATGAAACTGCATGCTTAGGCTTCGTCTGTACGCAAAAAAAATTGAAATGAAAATTTCAACTCTCCCTCATCTAGAATCTAAAGTTGAGTAAAATAAGAGCTGCCAGGATTCAATGCAGATATAGCGATAACAGCAGTATACGCACTTCCTTTTCATAATAACTAAGAACCAGTACCCATCCATATTTAAGGAAATAAATTTCTCTAATAAGTTGCTAGATAAAAGATAAAACAAGAAGGAAGAAGCGTACAAGTTTGGATAGCATCCTGAGGGTGTCCAGATCTTCTAGAATGTTACTTTGCTTAGTTGTAACAAGAAGCAGGAACAGAGATTCAATAGGCTGATATACATATCGCACATTCTCTGTCTCTATATAAGTATGCTGCTTTCCCATGCCAATCAGCTTAGGAAAAGCTGCAAGTAGGCCTTCAATTCTGATACGGGTCATATCCACATATTGTCTGGCAACAAGCACTATATAAAAGAACTAAGTCAGAGACAATGCAAAATTAGAAAAGGAGAATTTGAAGACAAAGTAAGAGATAGATGAATGAAGCATAAACCTTTTCCAGACTTGCTCACAATGGCAGCAGAAAGAACGGGCTATAAACCACAAATTACAACTTTAGTAAAGTGCCAATCACTAATCATACCAGACAAATCATCAAACACTAAACTTAACATCAAAGTCTAAAGCTGCACTAAATATGATATCATTTATAAAAAAAACTATAGGATAGAACTCAATACCATTTTGATTTGCTTTTCAGGATCCAACAATCCAGGCGGCTATAAAAAATGAAAATGTGAATCTGAAATGCAAAGAATTAATCGTTACGTAAAATCCAATTAGTGTGGGATCGAAAAGAACAAACGAGATTTGATATATTAAAAACCACATAAAGGCGAAGAGATCTCGCATCTGGTAGCGAATGAGTACACGGATCCAAACGAAATCCATTTAAGGACTTGACTAGCAAATCAAAATTACAAAAATGAATTCAGATGAAAAACCGCAGATCCAACGGATCTAAGAGCATCAGAGGCACATAATCGAAAAAATAAAACTCTTGAATTCAAAACCAGCACAAGCGGATCAAATTCAGGAAACAAAACCAAACAGGATCGCGCAAGCTTCCGCGCGAAATTAAGGAGGAGAAAATCCCTAAAATGAAGATCCAAAATTTTTCTACAGAAATGCAGTTCGAATGAACAATCATAGAAAAGAGATCCAAAATCGTGACTAGACATGAAGGCGTAGAGCGAAAGAACAAGACGATACCAGAGACTGATCAAAGGCGATGAATCACCAGTTCTTCACAAGCTCGAGGAGTAACAAACGAAAGGAGTTAGAGATTAAATCTACTGTGTAAAAGAACGATCAGCGAGAGAACAAGCTTCTTGGGCCGTTTTAGTTGATTCACTATTGGGCTTTTTAGCCCATTTATCTATAATTTTCAGCCTGAAATTACTACCAAAAATGCTATAAGGGTAGATTCGTAATTGATGAAGACCGACATTCGGTTTAGTCCGGTTAAACGTGAAAGGAATGTACTGAGATTGTAGCAATCAATCATCTTCCAAAGTCGATTTCTTTTCTAGGGTTTTTATTTGATTCGAGGTCAGCGAATCCGGCGACGAATATCTGCGACTGGAAGCTCAAGCTCAGGCAGTTTAGTATATCTCTATCTTTTTTTTCTTCTTCTGCGTAGCTCTCTCTGGTTTTCACTTAAAATGTGTACTCATTTGATCTAAAGTTTACTTATTTGATCTCTCAGCTTTTGACTCGGTTCAGGATTTTGGGTTCTGATTATCTCTCAATACTTGATTAGTTAGTGGTTCAGTTATAAGTTCTTGGTATGCCCATTGAAGCAATGAGATCCTCTTCATATAAAGATCTGGAAAATCCTGCTGAAAACAATGGCAATCAAGTTAAAGTTATAAGGGTTTTTGAAGTTAGTAAAAGTTATTTCTTTCTTGTTTTCTGAAAGTTACTCGTCAGAAAGTTGTAAGATTGATTCAGATATTGGAATCAGACAGCTTTTTCTTGTATAGGTGATTACGCAATTTAACGTTTTTGGTGATCAAGCTTTTCTTTTTGGTCTTCGGATTGTTTAGATTTTAGCAAATGATTAAGTATTCTCTTTGATGATCCTTTTGGCTTTCATCGAAGTTCAGGACAAGGATTTGTGTCCATGGCAGCTATGCAAGTGCCTCGTGAATGGCTCGGTATCCAGCAGTTCCCACCTGCTACTCAATCTAAATTGCTTGAGATCCTTGGGAAGTATAAAGAAGAGGTTCATTTTTTGTTCGACCTTTATCCGCTTTCTCTCTGGTTTTTGGTTCGTGTATCTCTGGTTTTTAGTTTCTAATGTGTAAGAAAATTATACTGGTGTAGGATGTGAACTCGCTAACGGTACTTGTAATGGGGAAAGGCGGTGTTGGAAAGTCATCAACTGTGAATTCAGTTATAGGCGAGAAAGCTGCTGCAGTTAGTACTTTCCAGGTGCCACGTTTATGCCTTTCTCATGGCTCTCGTTATGAATATTGCCTAAATTTCTTATACCTTTTCTCCTAAAAAGTCTGTGATTTCCGTTTTTACAGTCTGAAGGACTGAGGCCAACCTTGGTCTCTCGCTCAAGGTCGGGATTTACATTAAATATTATTGATACTCCTGGTCTTATTGAGGGAGGATATGTGAATGATCAAGCCATCAACATCATAAAACGGTATGTTGAACAGGTCTAAGAATAAAATTGTTGATTTCTTAATTTCGGGGCTCATTTGTGTCATGTATATTAATTTGGATTGGTGGGAATTGAATTTGTACAGATATGTCCTCAACATGACTATAGATGTGCTACTATATGTAGACCGTTTAGATGTATATCGGGTAGATGACTTGGATAGGCAAGTTATCAGTGCTATAACTGATGCATTTGGTAAAGAGATATGGAAGAAGTCTGCTCTTGTTCTCACCCACGCTCAGTTCTCTCCACCGGATGGGTTAAATTATGATCTCTTTGTCTCCAGAAGATCTGATGCTCTGTTAAAAATAATCTGTACAGGCGCTAACCTGAAGAAACAGGATATTCAGGTTTCACTTCTCTAAATATTACAAAACTTTTGTATATTGTTGTAATTACCTTTGATAGTAATCCGGTCAATAGATTCACTAACCAATTATTTTTTGTTTATTCTAGGGTTCATCTACTCCTGTCATTCTTGTTGAGAACAGCGGTAGATGTCATAAGAATGAAAGCGAAGAAAAGGTCAGTTAACTGGTGTCTTACATGTTATGTTGTAGTTGGACCTATCTTGAATTCAAATTTCCAAACCCGTCGCAGATTGTTCCAGACGGGACTTCATGGATTCCCAATCTGGTCAAGACAATCACAGAGATCTCTTTTAATGGCAACAAGGCTATTCACGTTGACCAGAAACTAGTCGATGGGCCAAACCCAAATGAAAGAGGAAAACGATTGATTCCTTTAATCTTTGCATTCCAGGTAAGCCTCTGAATCATTCTCTAAATGTTCGAAGAGACTTGATTATAACATCTTTACCATCACGATTCATCTTTTAATGGTTTGAAATGCAGTACTTGTTGGTCATGAAGCCATTGGTTCGAGCAATCAAGTCTGATGCTTCTAAAGAGACTAAACCAGCATGGGAACTACGGGACTCCGGCTTAGCAAACCGAAGGTCTTGAATTGAATCGAGTTTTGTTTGGTTTGTTTATGTAAGAGATTTCTCTGTAGCTTTAGATTGTGTTAACTGGAGAATGTTATTCACGAATTTGTTATTAGTTCTCTTCTCAAACCTTGCAAATCGTGTAACTGCTACAGTTATTTTTAAAAGATGCAAATTTTGAATATATGTACTTAAACAACGGAAATTTGGAAAAAGGAAACATTTTTAGAGGACCAAAGAGAAAACGACGTTAAAAGGAACTGGGCAAAAAGAGAAGACGGTTCAGAGTATTTTCAAATCGAATTCGCAGAGACGTTGTTACTCTTTTCAATTTCAAAAAAGTTTCCGAATTTCTCAATTTTCTATAGTGAAATCAGGGTTTGGATTTCGATATTTGTCAAAAGATTTTGGGTGCGATTGTCTAGTCAAACAATATCAGATGTCGGCATCTATGGTGTCAATCAGCGCTAACACGGCGGCGGCCGCTAAACGCACACCGGTTCTTGCCGGAGAGAAAAAATCCAACTTTGATTACCCGCAAAGCGAATCGCTTACAAATGGTGGTGTTGGGGAAGCCGGTGGTACGAGCAGAGATCTGATTCGTAGGGAGGCTATGGTTGATCGATCTCGTGGCCAAGACTTGGGTCCTGTAGCGAGGAAGTCTGGTGCTTCCACCGCGACGGGGACCAACACAACCGCTACACAGCGGCGGACGCGGAAGGTCGTGGCTCCTAAGTCCGAGAAAGCGCGATGGAAAAGAGTGGTGAGGATATTTGCAAAGCAGCTTGGGGCACTTTTGATCATTGTAGGGCTAATTCATTTGACGAGGAAGATGATTCTAAAGGCTACATCTCCGTCTGTTCCTCTGTCTTCTTTGCCATTGGATATGGCTTTCTCGGGAATGGAAAACCGAATTGCGGAAGTAGATGGTCTTGTAAAGGCCACGACAAATACGATGCAAATGCAAGTTGACTTACTTGATAAGAAGATGGAGAAGGAAGCGAAAGCTCTGAGGCATGAAATGGAGACGAAATCTTCTGCATTTCGTGGTGAGTTGAAAAAGATAGAGTCTAGGACTGAGTTACTAGAAAAGTCAGTAGATGAAGTAAATGCTAAACCATGGGTTTCGAAAGATGAATTAGAAAGGATTTATGAGGAATTGAAGAAGGGTAAGGTTGATGATTCTGCTTTTAGTGAGATTAGTATTGATGAATTGAGGGCTTATGCTCGTGACATTATGGAGAAAGAGATTGAGAAACATGCTGCAGATGGTCTTGGCCGAGTAGACTATGCATTGGCGTCTGGTGGTGCTTTTGTTATGCAGCATTCAGATCCTTTTATTGTTGGAAAAGGAAGCAGTTGGTTTGCGACTACAGGACGACGTGCTCATACTAATGCAGTTAAGATGTTATCTCCGAGTTTCGGGGAGCCTGGACAGTGTTTTGCTCTGAAAGGTAGTAATGGCTTTGTTCAAATCAGACTGAGAGGACCAATCATACCTGAGGCTTTTACCTTGGAGCATGTTGCTAAGGTAATGCTTCTTAAACTGCAAAATATTTATGTAATACTATCAGTTTTCTTCTTGTGTGCTTGTACGACATTTAGTGTTTGCATTTCCAAAGGATATTAGGCTCATATAGGATTTTTCTGTAGAATGGTTTGATATCGAGATGTCTGGTATAAATGATAGAATCTTCCCTGAGAAGGTAGAGGCAAGTTATTATGAAATTGATGATTGGTTAGGAATCGCTGTTTAGTTTAGGTAAGTAGCTACAAAATCTGCACTGAAGAGAAGCCTATATTGCTTAAATATAAATCTCTGAACATTTTGGGACTACGGTTACTTACTGTTTTCATGCATTGTAAAAATGAATAGAGTGTGGCTTACGATAGATCTAGTGCTCCAAAAGATTGCGAGTCTCAGGATGGCTGCAAGGAACAGGACAAGACTCCTCAGCTGAGACAGAGAAGAAGCAACTTCTAACTGAATTCACATACGACCTAGAGAGGTCAAACGCACAGACATTCAACATCTTTGACTCATCACACTCTGGTCTGGTTGATACTATCAGGCTAGACTTCACCTCCAACCATGGAAGCAACTCGCACACATGCATCTACAGGTTCCGTGTTCATGGACATGCACCAGACCCAGTCCCTGTTGTGGAAACCACTCTACACTTGGAAGGGAATAAAACCGCTTCTGTTTTGTAACATTCCCTCATCCACATCTCTTGTGTTACCTATATTTTTGTGAAAAAGAAAACAAAGCATCAGATTCTGTGACTAGGCCTAGTAGAGTTGTTTGGTTTGATTCGTTTTGTTTGTGTTATCTTTTACCTTATTACTTTATTTGGTTTCAGAATACAGAAATTTAAGAGTTGGAAAAGAAAATCCAAATGATATTTTAAATCTAAACGCATCTTACCTATCTTCTAGGCTCGATTCGATAACAGTAACATCATCTTAAAGAGAATCCAACTTAGCATATTGTTTGTTTTCTTTCTAAATCATCAAGTTGATCTTATTGGACAGTTCTAGGCATATAAAAAACGTTACTTTCTAATTGAAGTAATATAAGTTCGGTCAAAGGAAGCATAATAGTCTATGATTCAAAGATAATGTAATCCAGGTTTATAGACACATAAGATAGAATTATAAACAAAAGATAAGAAGAAAGATTTGTATAATGAAAAAGCAAAGAAACAGGGGCATATAAGAATCAAACAAGGGGAACAGTGTTCTTAATTTCAGCCTTTTAAGAATAGATTCTTTTATGAAAAATTTCTTATCTTTGCTTCTTAAACAGATAAAGATCTCTTCTTTTTAAAATCAATATAAGAGAAAAATGGAGTGAAGACCAAAGCTTTGCATAAAATAAAAATAAGAATAAACTAAAAGCAATCCTTTTCATTTGAATTCTTCTTTCTGTTAAAACATTTTGTGTTTCGAAGACCAAACCTAAAGAACAAAGAAAGCTCTTGAATTTTTTCCCTCAAGACCATAAGAACCCTACAAAGAAAGTCCCTTTAATCTTTACATGTCGGATCCACTCTATATATTTAATAGTATGTTCCTTTGTGTGTATATATATATGTGTGTCTGTTTCTGCATCTGTGTATCTCAGAAATTTTAGTGGTCTCTGTATCATATTGAAGTTTTGGCTCTGTTATTGACTTTGCAGGGTCTCAATCTGAGATAGTAGTTGAACCTTTGTTAACTTCAGGCAATTTCAGATCTTCAATGCCCACTCAGCAAGCCCAATCCTTACGGTATATTTACATCTCTGTGTTAATTTTTATTTCTTTGGATAGATTTCTAATTTGTTCTGTAATAAAAAGCTTCCTTTTGCTATATGCCTCGAAGCAGAGATGCTCTGTTTTTGTTTCTAATGTTTTTACTTTGTGACTATATGAAGAGTCTTTGTTGCTACATGGAACGTTGGAGGAAAATCTCCACACACTGGTCTTAATCTCGATGCTTTGCTTCATGTCCACAGTGAATTCGATATATACGTTCTAGGGGTACAAAAAGTCAAAATTCTCTCAATCTTTTTAACTTTCTATCTATTAGAGTTCATGTATTGAATCTTTTCTCATAGTTTTCAGGAGATTGTTCCATTGAATGCTGGAAATGTCCTTGTTCTTGGAGACAACGAGCCTGCTGCTAAAATGGTTAGCTATGATCAATCAATCATTGAACAAATCATCATCATCTGGAGGAAGACTTGGTCCAAAAACTCCATCTTTTGGAGCTGGATCGATGTTCTTTGCCAAACCTTCTTTGAAGAAGATCAGTGAGAGTTTCAGAACTGAATGTAGGAGAAAACTAAAGATTTGTAACTGCAGCACTTTCTCTGAAGAGATAGTAAAAAGTATGGGAGAGAATCTTGTTTCAGATGTCCTGAAGCTTTACTGAACCAACCCGGTGTAGTTTCTGATGATGAAGATGATGATGACGATGATGATGAAGATGAAGATGATGATGATGAAAGAAAAGTTGCTTCACTTGTAAGCAATCAGATGACAATGAAGTATGGATTAGTGGCATCAAAGCAGATGGTGGGTATATTTCCTCACCGTGTGGATGGAGAAAAGAACTTATTCAACATGTTTCACATCTCAGAATCTCCTGCGTCACTCGTGGAATCATGGGTTGCTTAGGAAACAAGGTACAGTACTTTAACTATTCTTACTTTCTTTTTGTTGATAACTCCAAAGAGTTTCCGGATCTTGTGGGGGAGAGTCTGAACTATTCTCCTGGGGAGTTGCAGCATATGGATAGACCCTATCTCCATGTATTCAAATGGCCGTTAGATAGGTCCATATCCGTGTAAGGAGTGTCCAAACAAATTGTGACTTTTTGTTTCACAATGTTGGGGAATCGAATACACGACTTGGTTAAGACCCACACCCATTCTTACCGCTTGACCACAAGACTTCAGACAACTATTCTCACTTAAAACCTCTTTTTTCTGAGATTCTCTTCTTATTCATCATAGGGATGTATAGCTGTGAGTTTACAGCTTTACAAGACAAGCTTCTGCTTCATCTGCAGTCATTTAGCTTCTGGTGAAAGAGAAGGAGACCGAACGTCGTAGAAACTCAGATGTAACTGAGATTCTTAAGAATACAACTTTCCCCTAGAATCTGCAGAACTTCTTTTACTCGTGTTCCTGATCGAATCGTTAAGCATGAGTAAGATTTAAGAAACACATACAACCAATTTTGTTCACTGTATTCTTCTTAGCTGATTTTTTGTACTCTTAGTCGAGTCATTTGGCTCGGAGATTTGAACTACAGAATAGCTTTGAGTTACTCAGAAACAAAGACACTGTTGGATAAAAACGCATGGGACACTCTTCTCAACAAAGATCAGGTTTTCACAATCAGTTCCTTTCCTCCCAAGTAATCAAATTTCAGACTAAACCGGTTTAATGAATCTGAAACGAATTACAGCTCAAGATCGAAAGAGACGCAGGAAGAGTGTTCAAAGGATGGCATGAAGGCAAAATCTTCTTCGCACCAACTTATAAATACACTTTTAACTCAGATGCTTACGCAGGAGATACTACTAAAGAGAAGAAGAAGACCAAGAAGAGAAGAACTCCAGCCTGGTTATAATAATAAACCGGATAAATCCAATTTTAAAAAATTTGGATTGTTTTTAATTCCGTATATCTAAACCGGTTCTATGATATTTTCGTTAGGTGTGATAGGATTCTTTGGCATGGTAATGGAATCCGGCAACTCTCGTACTTACGCGGCGAGTCACGATTCTCCGATCACCGGCGGTTTGTTCAGTGTTTGTAGTCGACATTGAGGTTTTCGAGAGCAAAACCGGAACTAGAAGACAATAATTTTGGAAACCGGTTTTGGTATATACTGGTATTGACATTAATTACTATATTGCCACCAACGGACCTTGGAAGACACGAGAGTATTTCATTTTACGTTGTGTTATAAAAAAGTTGAACACTAACTCGATTTTCGTTGGCCGACCAAACCACAAAAATCGGCAAGACTTACGGTTTGTATCACATTGTAAACAAAAAATCCAGCTCTTTATTTGTTTGACAAATTTGCCAACTAAAAATTGTTGTATTTTGGCTACATATGAATGATTTCTTACAAAATATTATTCTCTATATATTATGATGAAGATATTTAATGTTTTCTACAATCGTAAACGTTTACATTTTAGCTATGTGCACTATATTTTAATTTCTAGTGTTGTATAGCTTTGGGTATTCGATTTGATTTGATTTCTTTTTTTATTCGGTTCATTCGATTTTGAAAATGTGGTAACTATATAAATACGGACTAAATTTGGTCTGGTTTGGTTCATTTTTTTAATTCTGGTTACAAATAATTATTTGTAATAAAAAGTAATTAAACATCCGAAAATATGATTTTTTGGTTATAAAATATCATTTTAGAATTATTAGGGATTGCTAATATAACTACTAAGTTAGTTTTGGTTTTTATTAAGCTATTTTCGGTTTCTACTTAAAATAAACCAGAAATCGAAGTGCTAAAATAGTGAAATCGTTTAGATATTTGTCAAAAACTAAAACCGAACTAAATATAATTATTTGTAACCAAAATATTGGTTCGATTCAGTTTTGCCGTTCTAGTTTTTATGTCTACAAATAAAGAAAATCGATCGTGATGACCAACTAAGAGAGAGTATAATTAATTGGAGCCTAACTTGTAAGTGTAACAAACAAAGTGATAATTTATTTATTTTGTCAAATTAATCTACTAGTTTAAGAAAATTTCTCTTATTAATAAGTAAAAATTTAATCTTTGACACCTGTCTTTGGTACAAAAAAGTGATAATTAAGATTTCAAAATCATACTTTACTAAAAAATATGATATGAAAATCTTAAACCGGTCTTGCCTCTGCCCTGAAGATCCGCAACACTTCACATGTTTCCGTTTTGACTAATTCATTGTTCTCGATCATTACGTATTCGGTTTGAGAATTATGCAAATTATCATTTGTTTTAAATCTGTAAGTTTTTTAGAACTATAAGGTATTGTTAGCCTAATTTTCAAATGTTAACGTACGAAAACAATATTCTATTTTGGTACGATTTATTTTAAAACTCTATTTATTGAAAAACTCGCTATAAAAGTAACTATGGACGTAGGTTCGACTCTAAAGTTATTTTATAATCACCATCCTATATCGAAATTTGAACTATACAATATATTATTATCGATATATTTTTAGTCAAACATACGACTTGACCACTTGATGCAATCCAAGTGGATTTTTACATTAACTTATTAAGAATAAGTATCTTATAACTTTTTATTATTTATGATGAAAAATAAATTTTATATGTATCGAATAATTTACTTCAACTAATCATGCAAATTGCATCTTGGCAGCGGTAAGTGCACTTAAGACAACGCATTTATATAAGTTGGGATCGAGTATTCATGTTTACATTATATAAGAATTTGACTATTAAGCCAGTCAGTTGTGGTCCAATATAATCAGCCGTTGACAAAAAAAATTATAAACATTATAATTGCCAAAAACTCTAAATTAGCTAAAAGCTTTTTTCCAAACCAGTTCAACAAATCAATAACTATAAATTCTGACTAATCTTTAAATCGGAGGAACTATATCGATACATATGATACAACACGCAAATCATGAATAATTTATTACTACCCAAATGATATATTCTTCACTATATAGTTCCATAAAATTGAGTATAATATTTTCTTGGACTAATAATTCCTAAACAAGGCAACATGCATTACATTATTAATAAATTCCTCTCTGGAAACATGCCATTATATATATTTATATCACCTATATATATATATCTCCTCCATGCATACAAGAACATAGAAGAAACTCCTAAGTTAAAAAAAAACATGAAAACACAACACGTCTCTTCGTCTCTCTTGTTCTTAACTCTTCTTTGTCTCTCATGGGCTTTTCTAGTCTCACCGTCACAACCCTCCATCACAACCTCCGTCACAACCTCCTCAACAAGCTACATCAGAAGCACCAGAAATGGCTTGTGACTCCACAACCTCCTACACAACCTCCGTCGCTGCCCTCCAACACAACCTCCATCAATGCCTCCAACAACAACCTCCGTTGCTGCCTCCAAACACAACCTCCATCAATGCCTCCAACACAACCACCGTCGCAGCTTCCATCACAAGCACCAGAAATAGCTTGTAAAGCGACTCCATACCCAAAACTTTGCCGCACAATGCTCTCAGCTTTTAAGTACTCACCATCAGATCCATACCATAACAAAAAGTTCACAGTAAAGCAATGCCTAAAACAAGCTCGTCGCCTTTCCAAAGTCCTTAACCGCTTTTGCAGAGCGCGTGGTGAATGGACCCCGGCGCGTCACCACCGGAAGAAGTCAGTGCAGTGGCTGATTGTGGTGAACTAGCAGACCTTAACGTTGATTACCTTGAATCAGTTGTGGAAGAGCTAAAAGCAGCAGAGCTAATGACTGAAGCGCTTGTTGATCGTGTGGTGAGTCTTCTTGGAGGTGTAGTGACTAACCAGCAGACGTGTCTCGATGGTCTTGTGGATGCTAAGAGTGGTTTTGCTACGGCACTTGGAACTCCGATATGGAATCTCACGGAGCTCTATAGTGTGTCACTAGGGCTTGTGGGTCATGCGCTTACTCGCAATCTAAAGAAGTATAAAGGATCCAAAGGAAAATCTTTGGTGATGGTCACAAAGCAGTTCGAGAACCACTCGAGACTCTAATTAAGGTAAGAAATTCCTTTTTCACACTTCAAACCCATCAAATTCCAAGCAATATCACGTACTTCAAACCCATTACAATATAATATAGAACAAAAGCGATTCTATCTAATCAAACTTAATATCATATAATTTAAACCTTTAACAATATCACATAAAGCAAATACGACTCTTAGAATCAATATTTAACCTCTTACCAAATCACTTCTCCTTGTTATAATATTAAATTTGTTTAAATAACTAGATTGACCTTTAATGTTCAAATATTAAACCATATAAACGTAAATTTTATGAATCTTAAAAAATATTAAAATACGAAACTGAATTCACACGATTTAACTGAATATATATTATATTAATATTTATAAAAAAATAAGATATGCATTTAATTAAAAACACATGGTCTACACGAATTTTCCGGACAATCAATACTCTCACATGGTTTATCTTATGAACATGCTAATTAATTTATGTACGAAAATGTGTAATAATCTAATCTTAACCATACGAAACTTTTTGTAGGTTTTACGTAAAACTTGCGACAAGAGCAAGGCTTGTAGAAACGACAGAACATTAGGGAGCTAGGAGAGACGAGCGGTGGCTCAATCCCTCGTAAGAAAAGCAGTGACCGTTGGTCCATATGAAGCTGATAACTTCCGGGACCATAAGTGAAGCCGTAGCTGCAGCACCTAACCACACATTAGCAGAGGATGGCTTCTTCGTGATCTATGCAAGGGAAGGGTCTTTATGAAGAATATGTTGTTATTCCAAATAAAAAGAGAATATTATGCTTATGGAGATGGAATTAATAAAACTATTATTACTGGAAACCATAGTTTTATTGATGGTTGGACTACTTATAATTCTTCTACCTTTGGTAAGTATTTTTTTATTATTTTTTGTTTTGATTTGTTTTTGTGGAATTTTAAGAGTAATTAAAATGTGACTTCATTTGGTTTTGTAGCTGTGGTTGGAGATCGATTTGTTGCGGTTGATGTGACGTTTAGAAACACAGCTGGACCAGAGAAGCATCAGGCCGTAGCTGTGAGAAACAATGCTGATGGATCAACGTTTTATCGATGTAGTTTTGAAGGTTATCAAGATACTCTTTACGTCCATTCTCTACGACAATTCTACCGTGAATGCGATATATATGGTAAGATATATGACTTATATCATTAAGTCTAAGCTAAAAAAACTGTTATAATGTGGTCAACATTGGAATAGTTTTAAACAAAAAATATACAAGTAACTTCACTCATTGTCAACTGATATTAGGTTGAAGATTTATGATAATACAGTGTCAGAATCTAATGTTAGCCCAACAAACTTAGAAGTGGATCTGTCGGGTTGTAATATTTTTGGGATAATGAGTGTGGATGGTTACTCATCTACATTTCGAAGAGCATTTCTTTTATAACAATTAGATCGACAAAATTTGATCTATATTCCAAATCTATTTATAAATTTCCTACTCTTTAACTTCTATACTTGCAGTGAGATAGAATGGAACTCTATATGTCAAAGTCATTGACTGGACATGTAAGTATGTGGTGGATGTATTTTGACTTTGATTTTATAATTTTCTTCTGTTTTTGTTACAGGAACCATAGATTTTATATTCGGAAACGCAGCTGCGATCTTTCAAAACTGCAACATATATGCACGAAAACCAATGGTAAATCAAAAGAATGCAGTGACAGCCCATGGAAGAACCGATCCAAATCAGAAAACCGGAATTTCCATCATCAATTGTACTATTGGAGCTGCTCCGGACCTCGCGGCTGACCCAACCTCGACCAAAACATTCCTTGGGCGACCTTGGAAGCCTTACTCAAGAACAGTATACATACAATCATACATTAGCGATGTTGTCCAACCAGACGGGTGGCTAGAATGGAATGGTACAACCGGGTTAGATACAATCTCTTATGGTGAATATGACAACTTCGGACCAGGGGCTAATACAAGCAAGAGGGTTCATTGGTCAGGTTATAGCTTATTGAACTTGGCACAAGCTATGAACTTTACCGTATATAATTTCACTCTTGGAGATACTTGGTTGCCTCAAACCGATATTCCTTTCTATGGTGGTTTACTTCATATCAAATAAACACATTTCCTACCAATTTATATAGATAATTGGTCTTGTACCATTTGGATTTTATTCATTTTTGTTATCTAAAATATGAATCTAATGATATAATAAAATGTTGGACAGTTCATGTATTAAGGGTATATCTATGTTCATTTCAATAAAAAAATAGAATAATGAAAAAATTTTGATTTCTAAGAAGGAAAAAAAAAAAACCTCGAAAAACTATAAGAACATGTCTAATAAAAATAGACTTATAAGCTGATTTTCTATTTTTGGCAACTTTTTCCAAAATATGTCTAACAACATTCCATAAAAAATAAAACAAAATTCATGATAACATTAATAATTATAAAAAAAATCCTGAAACATTGAAAAATGCACAATTCAAATTAAATAATTCGTTGACAAAAAAAATTAAATAATTTGTATATTCATTAGAAAACAAATTAAAGAACAACTAGCATCCAATTTTCCGACCAACTCTTATAATTCCGGCAATAAGACTCAAAAATCAGATTGATAAGGAACTTTGGTCGCCGGTAACCAAATACTTCCGAAGATGAAATACTTCACTGTAAACCAATTAGCTTCATTACTTGTCAAAGACGTCTTTAAACCTTTCCACTGAATTCGGTTCAATGTCGAAGCTCCTGGTCCAAAATTCAAATGCTCTGCATAAAAGATAGTATCTGGTGCAGTATCTCCAGTCCATGGAAACCAACCTTTAGGGTTAATAAATCCATCAATGAAAGATTTCATGATCACTGTTGTAGATCGCTCTTTCCAAGGCCTGCCTAGGTACGTTTGAATTCCGGTTAGGTCCTCCAAAGGCCTGATGGTACAATTGTGGATAGAGATTCCTGTGTTTTGGTTCGGATCGGTTCGGCCTTGAGCTGTTACCATGTTTTGTTGGCCTTGTAAAGGACGACGAGGTAAGATTTGGCAGTTTTGGAATACTACTGCTGCGTTTCCAAAGATGAAATCGACTGTTCCTATGATGACGCAGTCGCGGTAAAACTGACGTTTGGCATGGACGTAGAGTGTGTCTTGGAATGCGTCAATGGTGCATTTGTAGAATGTGACGAAGTCTGCAGTTGCCATTAGAGCTACTGCTTGATGCTTTGCTGGACCAGCTGTGTTGCGGAAGCCCATGTCCCTAGCCATGAATCCCTTTCCAAACACAGCTATGTACACAATACAAAGAAGTAAATTAATAGCATAACAAATGAAAGTAAATTTTTTAAATTAAATCGATAGACAAAATCTAATGTATAACCCCAAAACTCTTAAACACTTGAGGTTACACTCGAAATAATCTTAAATTTCCAAATTCCAAACATGATCATGTGAATACAAATTACAATAACACTAAACTTTCCAACTCCAAACACTATCATATATGTGAGGCTACACATCGAAATAATCTTAAATTTCTATATTCCAAACACTATTATATATTTGAGGCTACACATCGAAATAATTTAGAATTCTATACTCCAAACACCATCATATCATATATGTGAGGCTACCCATCGAAATAATCTTATATTTCTATATTCCAAACACTATCATATATGTAAAAGACTACACATCAAAATAATCATAAATTTTTATGCTTCAAAATAACCCTAAACTTTCAAAACCGAAACACTAGGCTACACAACACAATAATCATAAATTTATAAACTCCAAATTCTATCAAGTGAGGCTACATATAAAAATAACCATAGAATTCCAAACTCTAAACACTATATGATATTAGATTACACATCGATATAACCCTCAATTAACCCTCATTTGGTAAGTACTTACCAAATGTAGCGGTCTGGAATGTGGGAGTTCCATCGACGAGATTGAGTCCAGCAGAGACAATAGTCTGACTCTGTCCATCTCCAACCATCACAACATTCCATTTTGTCTTCTCAACTCTAACATTCTCAAAATAAACTCCTTCCTTCACATATATAATCGTAGGTTTCTCATTCTTCTCCACCACTTCCATTAAAGCTTCACTTATCGTCGTATACTTCCCAGAACCATCTTTAGCCACCACAATCTTCGCAATCTTCCTCAAATCACCACTCTCCAAAAGTCTCCTACCTTCCATCATCATAGGCAAATCAGCCACAACAACACTCTCATTACCATTCGCCATTAAACGACGTTGTTTTAAGCCAACAGAATCAGCTAACTTCCCAAGCCATGTCACAATCGCTAACGCATTACTACTCATCTCCGTTGCGTTCTTCATATGAGTTTCTCCAAAACTTATCAAACTCGGATTCTCCACTTCCATTAACGTCTCCATACACGTCTCTTGATACGTTACCACAGAGCTAAGCCACGTCCTTAAATCTTCACTCTTCGGTTTCCCTTTGATCATCTTCATTGTATCGTTAAGTTCTTCAAGAGCTAAACCAATAACCTCCACACAAGTCTCCATTGCTGCAGACGTAACGTTATCCACACGTTCTCCATTAGAGAATCCATTAAGAACATTCGAAAGCTCCATAACAGTGACATTTACAGCGAAGATGAAAAGCTCCTCTGGATTCAATCGGCTTGCGTTTGGAGCTGATCCAATGGTCTCAATACATTTGTCTTTATACAATGTAACGTCACATAAAGCTTTCACTGAAACAGAGATTGATGAATCTCCGTTACTCTCCGTCTTCTGTTTCTTTCCGTTACCGTTAGCTACAGTTCCAAGAACGACTCCGAGGATGATGCAGAGAAGAACGAAGGAAGATAAAGCGATAATGGTGAGTCTCTTGTTTGATCTCCGTTTTGCTTCGAGTCTAGCTTGTTCAAGCTCGTCGAGTTTGCTATACGGGGACATTTCCTAATTGGTCTCTCTCGTTTTGTGATATTAAAATGTTTTTGTGTTATTTGTTTAGTCTTATAGAGAGAATATATAAGAGTGATCAATAATATGGATATTTAATTTGTTTTATATCGAATACTGATTTTAGGCGGTATATATATTGCGTGAGAGGCACTAATTAAGATGAATTTACTCGATTAATTTAGCTGGAAGTGGTTCTCATATTTAGATTTATGTATATAGAATCTTGCTGTTTTGGTATCTTACTGTTTTTATGTATTTCATAATTGGAAATAAAAATCAATTTAATATTAATTTTCTACCTTATAATATGTTTAATATATAAAAAATTTTGTTATTAGGTTAGTCAAGATCTTCATCACAATAAATAATGATTATTATAATATATTTATTTAAAGATAGGTGGGATCCAAATCATACGATATTGTCCAGTTAAAGTATTTTCTCTTTATATGAAAAAATGGTTTTGTTTTATAAGGAAAGTAGTTAAGAGCACAATGTTCATTATTGGTTGGAATTTTCCATACAATGTAATGTACACGATCTCCATAACTCTCCTTTTTGTAATTATACTTAATTAAATCTTATAATTTTGTCTTAATTTACTTTTTTTTTGTCAACTAGCCTACTGACTTTTAAATCTCCTCCTACTACTGCAGGTAAGGGGTTCGATCTCTGATGCCTTAAGAATTTGTAAAGTGACTACATCACTGAGCCACCTGTCCTCGGCCTCTTAATTTACTTAAACCTCACATCTATAATTTCGAACTTTTATGTGTTGACTATTTGTATGGGATTTGTTTTGTCAACTAAACGACCCATGATGATTTGTTTTTTATTAGGATTATATCCACGCAAGCGTGGAATTTTGATTCTCCGTGTTTATTTAGCTGATATTTTTAAAATTATTTTTAAGATGTTATTTTCGAGCTCCGGAAGCCAAACCAAAATCAACTAGATCCAGATGAATCGAATCCGTCAAAATATTCCAAAAATCTTAAATTTATGTATCTGAAAAACCGAACCAAAGCAAAATTGAAACTAAATCAATAACCAAATTATAGCTTTTTAAAACTTTTCTATTAATTTTTTTATATTTTGAGTTTTTATATAAAAGTATCAGAATCTGAACTCGATCTATACCGAACCAAATTCTATCTGAAAAAATACTTTAATAAGTTTAGAAAAAACTGACTTAGAAGAACCGAACCAGACAAAGTACCATAATAGTCCTAAATTTATGTATCTGAAAAACCAAATTTAAATCCGAACCAGAATCGAATCAATAACTGAATTTGCACCTGATATATTTTTATTAATTTTAGTTTTTAGAAATTTTCTATTAACTTTTTTTATTAATATTAAATGTTTATATATAAATTTATAACTAAACCTACTCAAATCTATTAATGTTCTATTTTTAAATTAAGGTATTATACTAATTGTAATGTATATAATACTAAGTTCTTTTGTAAAAAATTCTTTTTAGTTTAAATTATTTAATTTTGAACTTTTTATACAATTTATAACGAAATCTACCTTACCATTATTTTTAAAAATTATTATAAATCATAAGTTAATTTTATCATAAAATTTATAACATGATTAAATGAACGTTTTCCCACTTTAATATATAGGATACAATAGCCGAGGACAGGTGACCCAGTGGTGTAGTCACTTTACAAATTCTCAAGGTACCAGGGATTGAACCCCCTACCTGGAGTAATAGGAGGATATTTAAAAACCAGTAGACTAGTTGATAAAAATATATATATATATATATATATATATATATATATATAGGATACAATATTCCAAATTGTGACTAATTCAACGTAATCTTGGCTTTCGATTATCATGATATAAAATAATACCGGGACTATGAATACAAAGTACAGAATCATATTCACCTCTACATACAATGGCATGCAAAGTACAGTATGATGTTTGTACAACAATATTCATTATTACATATAATAAAGTAAATAACTAGATGAGTTTGTTCACTAGTTTCTTCATCCGTCTGATTCTTAGGTAGTTGAACAACAAAACTGATTTATTTACTCGTAATTCATAGTCTTTGAAGACGTGATCCTTTATTTTAAAACTTTGTAGCATCACATTGACTCTTTTATTTATTTTCATGAAAGTATCTCGGTTGACCAAAAATAAAATGTAACTTTTTTAACATACACTAACTTTAAATTTTAGGATTTATGTTGTATGCAAGAGTCTTGAGATTTTAGGATTTATAAATAGAAAACACATGTATATAGTCATCTAAATATGAAATTGTGTACATATAAATATTCTTTTGGTACTCCACCAAATTTTCTTCATTGTTTTGACTATGATAATTGTGTTGATAAAATAAGATAATACCAAAACTAATTCATTATTATTATTTATTATTTCTAAGATTAGTCATGCTACTAATGACAATGAGCTTAATAATAACTACTTGTGATGACTAATTAAGTCTTTACAAAAACCTTATACCAATTTGCTTTTCTTCTTCAAGTTTTCACAAATTCACATATTCTGAATCTCTCTCTCAAGCTCTTTTAATTTTCTTCCACTATTTAAGAAGTTTAACCTAATTTGTCAAACTGGATCTAAAAATCATCATCTTTGACGTCTTTTTCAGTGGCTGCGAAAAATGAATCTCAGTCTCAAGTATGTAATCTCGATTTCATCTACAAATCTTTTGTTCAAAAGTGAATATGGAGTGGTTGATGGTGAGTTGATGTTGTGTGACTTGTATTAGTGATTTGATTCAAAGTTCAAACCTCAAAGCTTTGGATTTTATCACCTTTGTTGTCTCCTTTAGTTCTTACTCTAACTTTTCTCTAGGATTTTGGGTTTTTGTTTCTTCTTCTTTTAATGCTTTCAAAGTTTTGGTTTATGGTTTTTCTTTAATCATCTTGAAGAAGCAAAAATATAGATTGATGGTTTTCCTTTGAACTCTAATACTTAAAATGTCACAACAATACCTTGTTTGTTCAACAAAATTGTGGTTTTGGTATTTGTAGACTCACAAAAGAGTTGACACTTTGTAATGTCTTTTGAAGTTAATAAGTGTTTTGTTAGTAGCGTCAAGCAGATCACCTGATATAGTTATTGTCATCACTCTTACAAATTGTTTGAAATATTGTTTTACACATTTTTCTTCGCCTTATTTTCATTCTTATAGATGAATATCAGTGGTTCTTTCTTGCTATAATGTTAAACTTGTTTATTGTTATGCATTTTCTATTTCCTTAACAACTTGTTTGGTTTTCCAGATAATGACTATAATAAGATTCATGATACCAATTAGCTAATACCAAATATTGTTATTGTGGTCTTTGGTGCAGACTTAAATCCAGTGTTTTGGTTTTGTTTATGTTCTTTTGAATTTTAATACGAATCTTGTGATTTTATACCAATTAGCTAATACCAATATTGTTCTTGTGATTTAATAAGCATCTTGTCTATTTCTTTTTTATCTGCTGATATTTTTGTGAGAGCTGAATTTATTTTAAATATTGTAGATGGATTCTTGTGAATATCATACAACATCTAATGATATTAACAACAACATGGATGAAGATGAACAAGATATATATGAGGAAGACTCTTACTGTTAACCTACAAGGGAAATAGAAAACAAAGAAAAAGAAATATAAAAGCTAAAGGAATCAAAGTACAAAGGTCATGGGTTTGGGTCACTATAAGTTCCTAACAAGACTTTGTATCTCTGCTAGATATCTATTATGTTTTGTATACTTTTTTTTTGTAGCAAAATGGATACAAAATGGTTATTTTAAGTATTTTTGGCTATTTTGATACAAATAATTATTTGGAACCGAAACCGATTGAGAACCAAAATTATCTTATTCGATTCCAATTTCAAGTATCCGTTTGGATCTGGAGCCTAGTATAACTAAACTGAAACCGAACCGAAAATTAATAAGTACCTATTGGTTACTATATTTTAAAAACCAAAAAAAAAAACTGAACCGAACCGAAAAACCATATACTCAGGGTTATCAATAATTGTGTTGGTGTGTTCTACAAAATCATATATAAACAGAAAAACAGAAGCAAACGAAAGAACTAAAAGGATTTCAACAAGAAGTTTACTATAGCAATATTGATTTGAAGTCATGGAAACAATATCACATTTTGTTTTTTACGATCATATACGCAACTTTCATTGAGAAGGACGTCAAATTGGCCGTTCATTTTCAGCAAGAGACACTAAAAGCATGAATAATGCACCTGATTTAGAGTATCTAATTTTTGGTTTTATAATCTTTTAATCAGATTTGAAGTATCTATTTAAGATACATATCTTAAATAGGAGACACAAGATACATATCTTAAATAGTTTTAATATTATAAAATTGGTTTAGATACCCAATTGGGTATCTACCATTGCACATGGTCTAATATATATACACATAAATAAATGTATATGTAACATCTACTTGTGTCAATTGGAATAGTAAATTTTCATATTTTTAATGTAGTTATTTATATTTAGCTAAGTAATTCAGTATTTTTAATATATATACAAAGGAAATTGAGATTTATTCCTAACAAAAGCAATGCCAATGAATTGAATATAATATTTGACGTATGTTCCTAATTCAACGTTATATAATATGATATCAACCTAATCTCTCT
>JAKUCM010002979.1:0-35848 GCA_023374145.1 Lepidium sativum
TTTGAATAGAGAAAGAATAAATTCCATCTGTGGATAGACGTAATCTCAGGTTTCTTGGTTCAGCTTAAAACTCAGGCCATTTATGATTCACATTGGCCCAAGTTATTGAATCCACCATATGTCGCATTGCACTATATGAACCTCTTATGCTATTCTTTTTAACACCTTTGCTGGAATCTCCTTATTTTCCTCACCACTATGTTTTCCATATCTTCATATTGCTTCCATAATAAAATAGAGTTGCTCTTACAACCATAAATCATGTTGTACCCAAAACCAAACAGTTTCAAGAATCTTTTCATCTCATCGGTTGAACTGGGGAGTACATTACCTATGGGAAGCATGTCATGAAATGAGTTTAATAGCTGATCAAAGTCATATCTTGAATCATCACTTGGCTAATCACTTGCCTAACATCACACACAAGTTAAAGACTTAGTTAAGAAGGAAATGAAAATATAACAAATGAGAGTCCTTAAAGTGAGTGTTAAATAAAAAGTGATTACCTTCCTGTAGGACAAATCAAAGAGATTGGACATTTTCTTCCATCTCGAGTTATCATTATCCTCTTCATACTCATCTTCTTAAATAACCTCATCATCACGCAAAGGTTTTCTATTTCCCATGCATTTTTTCTGCGATAAAGACTTCCAAAAATCATTTCTAAAGTGTTTAAGTGCCTAAAATATTTCTGCTCATGTTTGAATTCTATTTGCTTTCAGTTTTTCCGCAGTGTTGTCAAACCATTTATTTTTCCTTCTATAAGGATGATCATGTCTGAGCCTTATTATGTTTCTTAGATACTTATGCTCCTGTGTGAACTTCAATCATGTAAAAAGTATATCTTTTCCACACACAATACATGCTTGTTTGCCTTTGACCTTACACCCAGCTAATGTCCCTAATCCTGGATAGTCACTAATACTCCACAACAAAATTGCTTTAAGTAGAAAGTGATCCTTCAAAAAAGAGTCATACACCACATACAATGGTTCGAGGTAGACATCCATGTTGTTGCTTGGTGCAGTTGGACTATGGATCAAGAGTTCTCTACCTTCATACATTTGGTTGGATGCATTTAATAGTTAACCAATAACACCAGCCATGTATAATACTTGGTATTTTGAATAGAGAAAGAATAAATTCCATCTGTGGATAGACGTAATCTCAGGTTTCTTGGTTCAGCTTAAAACTCAGGCCATTTATGATTCACATTGGCCCAAGTTATTGAATCCACCATATGTCGCATTGCACTATATGAACCTCTTATGCTATTCTTTTTAACACCTTTGCTGGAATCTCCTTATTTTCCTCACCACTATGTTTTCCATATCTTCATATTGCTTCCATAATAAAATAGAGTTGCTCTTACAACCATAAATCATGTTGTACCCAAAACCAAACAGTTTCAAGAATCTTTTCATCTCATCGGTTGAACTGGGGAGTACATTACCTATGGGAAGCATGTCATGAAATGAGTTTAATAGCTGATCAAAGTCATATCTTGAATCATCACTTGGCTAATCACTTGCCTAACATCACACACAAGTTAAAGACTTAGTTAAGAAGGAAATGAAAATATAACAAATGAGAGTCCTTAAAGTGAGTGTTATATAAAAAGTGATTACCTTCCCGTAGGACAAATCAAAGAGATTGGACATTTTCTTCCATCTCGAGTTATCATTATCCTCTTCATACTCATCTTCTTAAATAACCTCATCATCACGCAAAGGTTTTCTATTTCCCATGCATTTTTTCTGCGATAAAGACTTCCAAAAATCATTTCTAAAGTGTTTAAGTGCCTAAAATATTTCTGCTCATGTTTGAATTCTATTTGCTTTCAGTTTTTCCGCAGTGTTGTCAAACCATTTATTTTTCCTTCTATAAGGATGATCATGTCTGAGCCTTATTATGTTTCTTAGATACTTATGCTCCTGTGTGAACTTCAATCATGTAAAAAGTATATCTTTTCCACACACAATACATGCTTGTTTGCCTTTGACCTTACACCCAGCTAATGTCCCTAATCCTGGATAGTCACTAATACTCCACAACAAAATTGCTTTAAGTAGAAAGTGATCCTTCAAAAAAGAGTCATACACCACATACAATGGTTCGAGGTAGACATCCATGTTGTTGGTTGGTGCAGTTGGACTATGGATCAAGAGTTCTCTACCTTCATACATTTGGTTGGATGCATTTAATAGTTAACCAATAACACCAGCCATGTATAATACTTGGTATTTTGAATAGAGAAAGAATAAATTCCATCTGTGGATAGACGTAATCTCAGGTTTCTTGGTTCAGCTTAAAACTCAGGCCATTTATGATTCACATTGGCCCAAGTTATTGAATCCACCATATGTCGCATTGCACTATATGAACCTCTTATGCTATTCTTTTTAACACCTTTGCTGGAATCTCCTTATTTTCCTCACCACTATGTTTTCCATATCTTCATATTGCTTCCATAATAAAATAGAGTTGCTCTTACAACCATAAATCATGTTGTACCCAAAACCAAACAGTTTCAAGAATCTTTTCATCTCATCGGTTGAACTGGGGAGTACATTACCTATGGGAAGCATGTCATGAAATGAGTTTAATAGCTGATCAAAGTCATATCTTGAATCATCACTTGGCTAATCACTTGCCTAACATCACACACAAGTTAAAGACTTAGTTAAGAAGGAAATGAAAATATAACAAATGAGAGTCCTTAAAGTGAGTGTTATATAAAAAGTGATTACCTTCCTGTAGGACAAATCAAAGAGATTGGACATTTTCTTCCATCTCGAGTTATCATTATCCTCTTCATACTCATCTTCTTAAATAACCTCATCATCACGCAAAGGTTTTCTATTTCCCATGCATTTTTTCTGCGATAAAGACTTCCAAAAATCATTTCTAAAGTGTTTAAGTGCCTAAAATATTTCTGCTCATGTTTGAATACTATTTGCTTTCAGTTTTTCCGCAGTGTTGTCAAACCATTTATTTTTCCTTCTATAAGGATGATCATGTCTGAGCCTTATTATGTTTCTTAGATACTTATGCTCCTGTGTGAACTTCAATCATGTAAAAAGTATATCTTTTCCACACACAATACATGCTTGTTTGCCTTTGACCTTACACCCAGCTAATGTCCCTAATCCTGGATAGTCACTAATACTCCACAACAAAATTGCTTTAAGTAGAAAGTGATCCTTCAAAAAAGAGTCATACACCACATACAATGGTTCGAGGTAGACATCCATGTTGTTGCTTGGTGCAGTTGGACTATGGATCAAGAGTTCTCTACCTTCATACATTTGGTTGGATGCATTTAATAGTTAACCAATAACACCAGCCATGTATAATACTTGGTATTTTGAATAGAGAAAGAATAAATTCCATCTGTGGATAGACGTAATCTCAGGTTTCTTGGTTCAGCTTAAAACTCAGGCCATTTATGATTCACATTGGCCCAAGTTATTGAATCCACCATATGTCGCATTGCACTATATGAACCTCTTATGCTATTCTTTTTAACACCTTTGCTGGAATCTCCTTATTTTCCTCACCACTATGTTTTCCATATCTTCATATTGCTTCCATAATAAAATAGAGTTGCTCTTACAACCATAAATCATGTTGTACCCAAAACCAAACAGTTTCAAGAATCTTTTCATCTCATCGGTTGAACTGGGGAGTACATTACCTATGGGAAGCATGTCATGAAATGAGTTTAATAGCTGATCAAAGTCATATCTTGAATCATCACTTGGCTAATCACTTGCCTAACATCACACACAAGTTAAAGACTTAGTTAAGAAGGAAATGAAAATATAACAAATGAGAGTCCTTAAAGTGAGTGTTAAATAAAAAGTGATTACCTTCCTGTAGGACAAATCAAAGAGATTGGACATTTTCTTCCATCTCGAATTATCATTATCCTCTTCATACTCATCTTCTTAAATAACCTCATCATCACGCAAAGGTTTTCTATTTCCCATGCATTTTTTCTGCGATAAAGACTTCCAAAAATCATTTCTAAAGTGTTTAAGTGCCTAAAATATTTCTGCTCATGTTTGAATACTATTTGCTTTCAGTTTTTCCGCAGTGTTGTCAAACCATTTATTTTTCCTTCTATAAGGATGATCATGTCTGAGCCTTATTATGTTTCTTAGATACTTATGCTCCTGTGTGAACTTCAATCATGTAAAAAGTATATCTTTTCCACACACAATACATGCTTGTTTGCCTTTGACCTTACACCCAGCTAATGTCCCTAATCCTGGATAGTCACTAATACTCCACAACAAAATTGCTTTAAGTAGAAAGTGATCCTTCAAAAAAGAGTCATACACCACATACAATGGTTCGAGGTAGACATCCATGTTGTTGCTTGGTGCAGTTGGACTATGGATCAAGAGTTCTCTACCTTCATACATTTGGTTGGATGCATTTAATAGTTAACCAATAACACCAGCCATGTATAATACTTGGTATTTTGAATAGAGAAAGAATAAATTCCATCTGTGGATAGACGTAATCTCAGGTTTCTTGGTTCAGCTTAAAACTCAGGCCATTTATGATTCACATTGGCCCAAGTTATTGAATCCACCATATGTCGCATTGCACTATATGAACCTCTTATGCTATTCTTTTTAACACCTTTGCTGGAATCTCCTTATTTTCCTCACCACTATGTTTTCCATATCTTCATATTGCTTCCATAATAAAATAGAGTTGCTCTTACAACCATAAATCATGTTGTACCCAAAACCAAACAGTTTCAAGAATCTTTTCATCTCATCGGTTGAACTGGGGAGTACATTACCTATGGGAAGCATGTCATGAAATGAGTTTAATAGCTGATCAAAGTCATATCTTGAATCATCACTTGGCTAATCACTTGCCTAACATCACACACAAGTTAAAGACTTAGTTAAGAAGGAAATGAAAATATAACAAATGAGAGTCCTTAAAGTGAGTGTTATATAAAAAGTGATTACCTTCCTGTAGGACAAATCAAAGAGATTGGACATTTTCTTCCATCTCGAGTTATCATTATCCTCTTCATACTCATCTTCTTAAATAACCTCATCATCACGCAAAGGTTTTCTATTTCCCATGCATTTTTTCTGCGATAAAGACTTCCAAAAATCATTTCTAAAGTGTTTAAGTGCCTAAAATATTTCTGCTCATGTTTGAATTCTATTTGCTTTCAGTTTTTCCGCAGTGTTGTCAAACCATTTATTTTTCCTTCTATAAGGATGATCATGTCTGAGCCTTATTATGTTTCTTAGATACTTATGCTCCTGTGTGAACTTCAATCATGTAAAAAGTATATCTTTTCCACACACAATACATGCTTGTTTGCCTTTGACCTTACACCCAGCTAATGTCCCTAATCCTGGATAGTCACTAATACTCCACAACAAAATTGCTTTAAGTAGAAAGTGATCCTTCAAAAAAGAGTCATACACCACATACAATGGTTCGAGGTAGACATCCATGTTGTTGCTTGGTGCAGTTGGACTATGGATCAAGAGTTCTCTACCTTCATACATTTGGTTGGATGCATTTAATAGTTAACCAATAACACCAGCCATGTATAATACTTGGTATTTTGAATAGAGAAAGAATAAATTCCATCTGTGGATAGACGTAATCTCAGGTTTCTTGGTTCAGCTTAAAACTCAGGCCATTTATGATTCACATTGGCCCAAGTTATTGAATCCACCATATGTCGCATTGCACTATATGAACCTCTTATGCTATTCTTTTTAACACCTTTGCTGGAATCTCCTTATTTTCCTCACCACTATGTTTTCCATATCTTCATATTGCTTCCATAATAAAATAGAGTTGCTCTTACAACCATAAATCATGTTGTACCCAAAACCAAACAGTTTCAAGAATCTTTTCATCTCATCGGTTGAACTGGGGAGTACATTACCTATGGGAAGCATGTCATGAAATGAGTTTAATAGCTGATCAAAGTCATATCTTGAATCATCACTTGGCTAATCACTTGCCTAACATCACACACAAGTTAAAGACTTAGTTAAGAAGGAAATGAAAATATAACAAATGAGAGTCCTTAAAGTGACTGTTATATAAAACGTGATTACCTTCCTGTAGGACAAATCAAAGAGATTGGACATTTTCTTCCATCTCGAGTTATCATTATCCTCTTCATACTCATCTTCTTAAATAACCTCATCATCACGCAAAGGTTTTCTATTTCCCATGCATTTTTTCTACGATAAAGACTTCCAAAAATCATTTCTAAAGTGTTTAAGTGCCTAAAATATTTCTGCTCATGTTTGAATTCTATTTGCTTTCAGTTTTTCCGCAATGTTGTCAAACCATTTATTTTTCCTTCTATAAGGATGATCATGTCTGAGCCTTATTATGTTTCTTAGATACTTATGCTCATGTGTGAACTTCAATCATGTAAAAAGTATATCTTTTCCACACACAATACATGCTTGTTTGCCTTTGACCTTACACCCAGCTAATGTCCCTAATCCTGGATAGTCACTAATACTCCACAACAAAATTGCTTTAAGTAGAAAGTGATCCTTCAAAAAAGAGTCATACACCACATACAATGGTTCGAGGTAGACATCCATGTAGTTGCTTGGTGTAGTTGGACTATGGATCAAGAGTTCTCTACCTTCATACATTTGGTTGGATGCATTTAATAGTTAACCAATAACACCAGCCATGTATATGATAAACAAGTTTTTGCGGTGTTTTCTCAAATACCAAACTGTCTATTTAATCAATTGCAGTACAGTATGGTGTCAATCCACTGGGAGAGTAACTAGCAATCAAGATATAATCTACTTATTCTAATCTAAGCCAAATTCGGTTTTAGTGAGTGGTTTATCTATCCTAGGTGACAATGAAATAAAATGCTAACAACGAAACAGAGTATTGGAATGTAAAAACAGAGCATTAATAAGTAAAGCAATAATAAAACTAATGATAAAGTGTAACACGAAATCTCAACCTAAAGCAGAGTATTAAAATCACGAAAATTCAATAGAGGAAAAACGGGTTCTCGAGGATTAGGATCAATGATTAGGGTATTCCTAGGGGTTCTAGACTTATCTATCAACCTATTTAGATGACCTCTAAGCAAGGAATCACAAAGTAATCACATTCGCTCTCGCGCAATGGGACCTCTCCTAAAAGACAACCTGACTTGAATCTCGCCCAACGATTGGAAATTCAAGAGGCCTTAAATATGGACCTTACAAAGCCTAATAACACCCTAGAAAATCAATCTCTTGAGCTAGGAAGATGCTATCTTAATTTAAGCATGTTCGAGTGATTCCCCAAACGCCTCTCGGGGGGGATTCACCAAGAGATCGAATTTCAATTGATCAGAAAGAAACAAGCATTAAAAACACTTAAACTAAAGAGATCTAAGACCTTCTTTAAACATAGACAAATCTAGAAATCCCTAAGTTTTCCCCTAATCTCACCCTTTCCTCAAGAACCCTAGACTAACTTACTCAGAATTCATGAAATAAAATAAAGACTTAAAATCGAAATCTAATTGCATAAAACTTAAAGCTAAAAATCGTAAATGCCTTAGTGAAAATATGAGACTCGAAAATTGCTAGAAAATATTGTATATTGAAAGTAGAAATTCTAGTACAATTTATAGATCAAAAGATCTTAAAGAAAAAGGAAAAATACTTAAAGAGAAAAAGGGAAAAATTCCCTTGAAAGAAAAATGGGAATTTCCTTTTAAAAGTTAAAAGGAAATTTCCCTAAGAAAGAAAAATAGAAAAGAACTAAAAGATAATTGGGCTTGCACAAAGGGGCTTTTGATGGGCCTTTTTCGCAGAGAAGCCAAAAGATTCAATCTACGTCTAAAGTCTCGGTTCTGGTCCGTAAAGGCACTCGACCAAGTGATGGTCGAGTGTCATGCTCGAGTGTCGGAGACTCGAGTGACAAATCTTCTAGTTTGCATCTTGAACTTCAACCTTAGACCAGTCGATTCCTCATTGGTCTTCTTGTACTCGAAATACTTCGTGATAAGCTCCAAAAAGTACCTAAAAGTCCCTTTTATGCAATGTATGCAATGCCCGATACTAATAATGCAAATTATGCTAAAAGGAACCTAAAACAACGATAATAATGCAAGTATGAATGCAAAACATGCTAGATAATGGTCCTAAAATGTGGTAAAATGCAGACACATCAACTCCCCCAAACTTAGTCTTTGCTTGCCCTCAAGCAAATGTGCATTGAGCTAAGAAGGAAGAGAAGTTGCTAACAATGGGAACATCTTACTTAAACAAATGACCTGCCAAATCGAAAAACTGTAACCCACAAGTGAAACCTCATTCTTTTGTAAGAACCACAATTTACTTTCATCAAGGCTTAGCATCAAGACCGATTATTCCCTAACACTTAGTTGGTCTCTTAAGAAATTCAGATTCGAAACCTATTTCTTTCAAGTGCAGTCCGCAAAAGGGGCTATTAATCAAAGACTTTGGGATTCAACTTCCTCAAATTCAGCTAGTCACTAATGGTTTAAGCATTTTCGATCACTTCTCAACTCTTTACTCGTTTTTATTGGCTTTAGCTTATTAATGAAGCACGAAAAAGTACGGGTTTACGCACAGTCCCGGTTCACCTTAGGCGTCGATGTATTAGCTTTATCAATGAGACGCAAAAAAGTACGGGTTTACGCACAGTCCCGGTTCATTTTAGGCGATATCGAAATGGTTTTATTGATGAACACAAGAAGGTACGGGTTTACGCACAATCCCCGTTCATCTTAGACCATATATTTTGAGCCGAGTTTTGAGAAGGATGATTCTATATTCACCTCATGCTTTTCTTTTTACTTAGCTAGCTGAACCTAAGGAAGGATCTTATGCAATGTATCTCAAGCCTCTAATTTGGAAAATAAAATTCGATTATGAGGTAACAAATCAGGCTCTTTTCGAGACACAACCTAAGTATTGGTTTCAAAGGTTAATGATCTACCTATTAGTGTTCAAGAGGGAAAAACGCAAGTCTAAGAGTTCACTATGGTTACTAGCCAATCAACCTACCAAGTCTACCTATCTAGCAAGATGATTCCCGAAACTCTAGACTCAATCCTATATGAATGCAATGCGACTACATGAACACTCTGTTTTTGACTTATGCATTTTCGATTTTTTCAATTTTTTTTTTTTTTGGTTTTTCTATGCCTTAGATGTGATGCAATATGATCAAATGCAAGAATAAAAACTAAGAACCACAGAAAACAAAGTCAAATATCCTCTAGAACCCTCCCCCAAACTTAAATCACACAGTCCCTTGTGTGCATAAAAGTCCAAAAGAGGATCCTAGACCAGCAAGTCAAGTGAAAAATATGCAAAAGCAAGCTAAGTAAAAGAAATGTAAAAGCAAGTCAATTGAAAAATATGCAATGGTATTTATAATGAAAGGAAGGGGTTTTGGTACCTCTTAATGATTCCAGTAATCGGATGCCACATTTCGCATGAGCTCCATGTAGTAGTCATTATGCCTTTGACGCTCGAGCTCAGCTTGCTCGAGCGTGTCCGTCGAGTGTTCGGAATGCTCGACTGATTGGTGCTCGAGTGGTTGGCTCGAGCTTGCTCCTGCTGCATCAAATGGTCTTCTGTATGAGAAGGCTGCTGGGTTAGCTGAGGATCGTCTAGCTGGTGCTGGTTGTTGTTGCCTTTCACGATCTGTGGATATGGAGGCTCTTCTTGGGCGAATAGTTGGTGGCGGTGGTTGTGGTCCGCTGTTCCTTTCTAGAGCTGCAACTCTTCTACTTAGATCATCGTTTTCCTGCCTTCTAGCTTCGTCGCTAGTAGTCAGCTTCTTCACCTTTTTCATCAACCATTTGTTCATTTTCTGCAACAAGCCTATGTGCTTGTGTGCTTCTCGGATTGGTTCTCCTTGACGAGGTGGCATCGTGTATTCTTCAAAACAATATGCCTCGGGATCCACCTCATCGCTGTTTGTTGGTGATGAACTCTGCTGAGGTTCATTGGGATTGTACAAGGCTTCTAGAGGTGGGTTGAAATCCGTGTTTCGCCCCATTCTTATTGTCGTGTACTCCCTGTTTGGCAAGAGCAGAAAAGCGTTTGGTCTAAGTAAATGATGGAAAGAGTAAAGGAGCTTACCTCGAACTTCCATTGTAGCCAAGAATTGACTCCTCCTTAAATGATCGATGTTCATGAACCGAGGGTCAGCCCATTGTGTCTCATCGATTGGCACATTGCACCTTTCCAGAATGCATGTGATAAGTCCGCCAATTGTGATCTTTCCATCACGTCCTCCAGTTTTGTTATCCCTTGCCCAATCTCGGTATGTGACTAATTGGTTGGCAAACTGGATGGTTAATCCAACATTGTTTCGATCTCCAATAATCGGGGATCCGTCACTCTTTTGACCAACAATGTCTTTAAGAGCAGTCACCAACATCTCCATTTCTCCTAGGTTAATGGTTCCAGTAGTAAAACGTGAGAAAAATGTATTTGCTAGGATTGTTCGAAAATACCTCAATGCCGGGTTTCGGATCAGTGATGCCTTAGATCGGGAGGATGAGAATCTGCTCCTTGTTGATGCAATCGACCTCCACACATCATCCAACTCAGCTCTATCAAAATCGGGTCCATAATTTTCGGACTCGGCCTTTGGGAACTCGAAGAGGTCCCTAAGTGCTTTGAATGTCATTCGATAGTCCCTTCCTCTTATTGCAAAGAAGATGTAACCGCCACCTTGCTTTTCTTGGAGACTCTCGTTTTCAGCATTGTATAGAACGATTTGAACCGTTGCCAAAAACTGAAGAGTCTCTTCCTTGTAAGCTCTTTGCGGATATTGCACAAATGTGGACAGCCCACAATTTTGCAACATGAGATCCACATCTCTTGTTATCCCCATTGCGGTTAGCGCTTCCTTGCATGGATAGCGGGTACCTAGAAAATCCATCCTCCGCAGATCGCTTAGTGCTCTTGCCGAGTTATGCCTCTCCTTCATCTCCTTCTCTCTTTTTCCGGCAAGAATTATCTCTCTTGCTTCTGCCGCCTCTCTTTCACCATATCCATCTTCACGGAGTGTTTCAGCAGCAAGGTCCGGGTCCAATTCGTCTTCATCCATGTATTCTCCTCTTTCTTCCGACTCATTCTCAGATAGCACTTCCATCCTCCTCTTCTCTTTTCTGCCGGGTCTGCTTGCGGCCATGGAAGACTCTCCTTGGGAAGGATTGCTTCTTGATCGAGCATTATTTTTGGCTCAAAGGCGGAGGAGGTTGGCTTTGTTGGATTTTCCGTCTGTCATGATGAAAGTAGGTCGGAGGAAAAGTAAGTTTTCGGGCACTCGAAAAAGACACTCGAGCAGAGGTGATCGAGTGTAGTGGATGAACAAAAAGAGGGACGATTTGCTTCTGTAAAAGAGAGAACAACTAGAGAGAAATGTTAGAGAGAGAATGTATTTTGTGTGAATGGAAGGAGAGAGGCTCCTCCTCCTTTTATAGAGGAGAAAAACAAGGGGGAGCCTTTTCAGATTCAAAATTTGAACTTGGATTAAATCAAATCTTTTTGAATTAAATGGAAAAGATATTGCATTAAAGAAAGATTTAACCCATTTTTCGGAGTAAATGTCTCCCCTTTCTCAGCTTTTGGCAGTTATAGGCTTGGAGGTATGTGAATAGGCATGAAGGCGGGACGCTCGAGCCTGACACTCGAGCAGGTTTGGTCGAGTGTCAGTCTGCCAAAAGCTGGCTGATGCTCGAGTGGGACACTCGAGCAGAGGTGGTCGAGTGTTGTCCAATCTTGTCGGTTTTGACCCTACTTATCCCATGTGGGCCCCATTTTCCTGCAAAAGAGACCCAAAAAACTTCCAAGTGCATGTAAGTCGAAATAGATGTATGAAAAAATGATAAAATAGCAAATTTGTAAGTAAATATGCGAAAAGAAAGAAATTGAATGTATATACAGAGGATACCTTTGGGATTGCCTCCCAACTGCGCTTGTTTATAGTCTCAAGCTCGACTTTCCTCCTTTTTATTGGAGAGGAGGTGGTTCATCGAGCAGAACCGAAGTTTCCTCGGGAATCGTGCTTTTTGCCAAGTAAGGCTTTACTCTATGACCGTTTACAGTGAATCCTTCTCCATTACTATTGGCTAAAGTGACTGCTCCATAAGGTAAAACTTGTAATACTTTGAACGGACCAGACCACTTCGATCGTAGCTTTCCTGGAAATAGCTTGAGTCTTGAGTTAAAGAGTAGCACTTGATCACCAACTTTGATTGTTTTTCGCTGGATCTTTTTGTCATGAGCTGCTTTTGTTCGATCCTTGTATGCTTTTGAGCTGTCATACGCTTCGAGTCTGATTTCTTCGAGTTCATGTAAGTCCATATGCCTCTTTTCTTGTGTTGTCTTGATATCGAAATTCAAGAGTTTGGTTGCCCAAATCGATTTGTACTCTATCTCAACTGGTAAATGGCAAGATTTTCCATAGAGTAATTGAAAAGGTGTGCGGCCAATAGGTGTTTTGAAAGCAGTCCTATAGGCCCAAAGAGTATCATCCAATTTGGCGGCCCAATCACGTTTGGACAGCCCAACTAACTTCATCAAAATCGATTTGATTTGTCTATTAGAGACTTCAACTTGTCCGTTGGTTTGAGGATGATAAGGAGTTGCCACTTTGTGTTTAACCCCATGTTTCCTAAGTAAATTTTCGAAAACCTTGTTGACAAAATGGGATCCTCCATCGCTAATCACAACTCTTGGCACACCAAATCTGGGAAATATAATGTGTTTGAAGAGTTTAAGTACCACCTTTGCATCGTTTGTAGGAGCTGCAATAGCTTCTACCCATTTAGAGACATAATCCACAGCAACCAAAATGTAACTGTTTCCTAAAGAAGGAGGCTTAAATGGTCCCATGAAATCGATTCCCCAACAGTCAAACACTTCTATCTCCAAGATCGGATTCTGCGGCATCTCATTCCTCTTGCTTATACTGCCCATTCTTTGGCAGCAATCACATCTGGATATGAACTCTTGGCAGTCTTTAAAAATCGATGGCCACCATAACCCGGATTGAAGGATTTTCTGTGCTGTTTTGAATGCAGCAAAGTGTCCTCCATAAGTAGATCCATGACAATGTTCCAAAATTCCATTGACTTCCTCTTCTGATACACATCTTCTGAATAGTCCATCAGATCCTTGCTTGTATAGATAAGGCTCATCCCAAAAATACTGCCTTACATCCCTAAAAAATTTCTTCCTTTGATGATAATTCAAGGTTTTAGGCAGCTCTCCTCCGACCAAATAGTTTACCAAATCGGCATACCATGGTAAATATGTTCCCATAAACTTCGATCCGATCGAAAAACGCCTTCTTTGTCTGTGGGTTTGACACTCGAGCTGGTGGTGCTCGAGTGTCATGGTCGAGTGTTCGGTGGAAAAACTCAACAGCTGCTCTTCAGGCATAGAATCATTCATTGGAAGGGTTTCTTCAACCTGTATTCTTGATAAGTGATCAGCAACACCGTTTTCAACCCCTGGTTTATCGACTATCTCCATGTCGAATTCTTGTAGCAACAAAATCCATCTAAGCAGTCTAGGCTTAGCATCCTTCTTTTTCATCAAGTATCTTAGAGCTGCATGATCAGTATGTACAATAACTTTTGATCCAACCAGATAGGACCGGAATTTCTCAAAGGCGAACACAACTGCAAGCAATTCCTTCTCCGTGGTGGCGTATTTCACCTGGGCTTCGTCTAGTGTTCTACTAGCATAGTAGATCACATTCAGTTTCTTGTCTATCTTCTGTCCCAGAACTGCTCCAACAGCATAGTCACTAGCATCACACATTATCTCAAAAGGGAGATTCCAATCGGGTGCTTGAACTATTGGTGCTGTTATCAAGGCGTTCTTAAGTTCGAGAAAAGCCTTGAGGCATTCCTCGTCAAAGACGAAATCTGCCTCTTTACAAAGGAGACGCGTCAAAGGTCTAGCAGTTTTCGAAAAGTCTTTGATGAACCGCCTATAGAATCCTGCATGTCCCAAGAAACTCCTAATGTCCTTGACATTCTTCGGTGGTTGTAACTGAACCATAACCTCTATCTTGGCTTTGTCGACTTCAATGCCCCTTTCAGAGATCTTATGGCCTAAAACGATCCCTTCTTTCACCATAAAGTGGCATTTCTCCCAATTAAGCACTAAATCCGTCTCAACGCACCTAGATAGAACCCTGCACAAGTTTGACAAACAAGAGGAGAAGGAAGAACCATAGACAGAGAAATCGTCCATGAACACTTCGACCATCTCCTCAATCAGATCCGAAAATATAGAAGTCATGCAACGTTGAAAAGTAGCAGGTGCATTACAAAGACCAAATGGCATTCTCCTATATGCAAATGTACCATAAGGGCAAGTAAAGGTTGTTTTTTCCTGATCATTTGGATGTATAGGGATTTGGAAAAATCCACTGTATCCATCAAGGAAACAATAATATGAATGATTAGCCAACCTTTCAAGCATTTGGTCTATGAATGGCAAAGGATAATGATCTTTTCTAGATGCAGAATTCAATTTCCTAAAATCAATGCACATTCTATGTCCTGTAATGGTTCTAGTTGAGATCAAGTTATCATTTTCGTTTCTAATGACAGTGACCCCTCCCTTTTTAGGCACACAATGCACAGGAGACACCCATTTACTATCAGAAATAGGATAGATTATATCAGCATCTAACAGTTTTAAAATTTATTTCTTAACGACCTCCTTTAAATTCGGATTCAATCTCCTTTGAGGTTCCCTGCTAGAATAAGATTCATTTTCAAGGTGAATTCTGTGTGTGCATAAATCAGGAGAGATCCCTCTAATGTCAGACAGTGAGTATCCTAAGGCTTTTCTAAACCGTCTTAATTCAGAAAGCAACATGTTTAACTCATCATCACTCAATGCATTATTTACTATTACTGGATAAGTAGAGTTAGATCCAAGAAATGCGTACCTGAGCCCGGAGGGGAGTGGTTTGAGTTCCACTTTCGGCGATTTGAGCTCCGACCAGTCATCATCGAGCGGACACTCGACCTTAGTGTGGTCGAGTGTTATGGTCGAGTGTTGATTTCCAGAGGCTAAATCGGAATGCTCGAGCTTGGTGTGCTCGAGTGTTGAGGTCGAGTGTAAAGTTTCGAACTGTTTTTCACCTTTCAGTGATTTGCAAGAGTCCAACAGGCTTTTGTAGACCTCAGTTTCTTCGTATATGTATCCATCACAACCGTCTTTTATCAAAGCAGTACCAAGGTGGTCTTTCTCCATCAATTCTCCAAATAGGTCCTTTGAAAGATCATCTATTTCTTGTACCACGAACAGTTGACCCTCAATGGTCGGTTTTTTCATTATGTCACTGATGCTGAAAGTCATCTTGAAATCTTTCCCAAGGTTGAGTTCGATTTCTCCTTTTGGCACATTGATCACAGCTCCTGCAGTGGCTAAGAAGGGCCTTCCAAACAGCAAAGGGTCCTTTGGTTCTTCTCCCATATCTAGAACAACGAAATCCGTGGGGATTTCTACTCCTCCAACCCGAACTGGTAAGTCTTCTAGAATTCCATGTGGAATCCTAACCGATCTGTCAGCCAGTACCAAAGATATCTTACAAGACTTGTATCTATCTAACCCTAATCGTTTGGCGACTGTTAGAGGCATTAGGCTGATCGATGCCCCTAAATCACACAAGCAACTCCTGAATGTGAGAGGTCCAAGCGAACATGGAATTGTGAATGTTCCTGGATCATCGAGCTTCTTAGGCACAACCTTTCTTTGTATAATAGCACTGACCTCGTGAGTTAACACAACCATCCCTTCAACTTCTTGTGTTCTGTCCTTGACTGCTTCTTTCAAAAACTTCTGGTAAGGGGGCATTAGCATAAAGGCGTCTAGAATTGGTATTTTCACTTCAATGTCCCTCATCTGCTTTTCAAAGAGAGCTTTGTACTTGTCTGCAACATCCTTTTTGAATCTCTGCGGAAAAGAAAGTTGTAGTTTGAAAGGAGGTGGAGCAAACGTCTTTGGGTCTTTTTGTATATCGGTTGTGTTTCTAGGCTGATCTTCGTACACTCGAGTAGGTGGTGCTCGAGTGTGTTGGTCGAGTGTCACGGATTTTGGCTTTTTCGTGCTGATTTCTGTCTGTTCTTCGACCAAATCATCCTCCCCTTCTAGAAGGACACTGTCCTCAGTGTTCTCTGTTGGTTCAGCACGAATTAGCAATTCACGGCCACTGCGGAGTGTAATGGCGTTGGCGTGATACTCCTTAGGATTTTGAACAGCTTTTCCAGGTAGCTGTCCGGTTTGTTTGTTGATTGATGAAGATCCTTGTTGATTCTCTACATATTTGAGACGAGCATTGAGAGTCTCAAATTTGCAGTTGAGTTCATTATGTGAAGCATCAATCTTAGCATGTACTTCAGCAAATTTCCGTGTTAATTCGGAAGCGCTGGCCGTCTGTCCCTTTAGTATCTGCTGCAAGATGTCCATCACTTCAGGTGTTTGTTGTGGTGGTTGGGTGTTGTATCCAGTAGATTGTTGGTGGTGTGTTTGCTGGTACTGTTGTTTGGGTATGAATGGTTTTGATTGTGGTTGCGGATGTGGTTTGGGTGGGTACACCTGGTCGTTTGGATTTGCTACATTTTTGTTTCTGTAGGATAGGTTGGGGTTAGGTTTATAGCTGTTGAATTGTCTGAAATTGTTGCTTTGGTTCTGTACGAAATTGACCTCTTCAACCTCGTCATCCTCTTCTTCAACCCGTTCTGTTTCACTGACATGGTGTACTTGCTTATGGTGAGCTGAAAGTAGCTTGTCTAGTTTGTCTTGTATGGCTTTGAGCTCCTTTCTACTAACCATATCTGAATCCGTTACGCCTCTAGGAGTTCGATCATAGTCTTCACTGTATTGGCCGTCTGCTTGAGCTAAATTCTCCACTAATTCCCATCCATCATCGACATCTTTATTCAGAAAATTCCCATTGCTGGCTGTGTCTAGCAACATCCCTATCTTTGGGATCACGCCTCTGTAGAGAGTACTGAGAAGGGACTCAGTAGTGAAACCGTGATGAGGACATTGCGATTGGTACATCTTGAATCGTTCCCAAGCCTCAGAGAATGTTTCTGAATGGTTTTGCTTAAAACCAGAGATGGAATTGCGAAGTTTCGCAGTTCTGGAATTTGAAAAGAATTTGCCTAGAAATGCTTCTTTGCAGGCGTCCCATGATGTGATAGATCCTTGTGGCAAGTGTTTTTCCCATAGATGTGCTTTGTCTCCAAGAGAGAAAGGAAACAATCGCAATTTCAGAGCATCCTCACTAACCCCGTTTATTTTTGTCAGACTGGTTAGTCTTTCAAATTCATCAAGATGATCAAGTGGGTCCTCAGAAGGTAAACCATGAAATTTACTGTTCTGAACCATGGAGATCATTCCACTTTTAATCTCAAAGTTGTTGTTGGCGATGGCTGGTGGGACAATTCCATGGCGTTGAGTGTGGATACTGGGAGCATCACCGGCACCAATGTGTCTAACTCTCCTAGGACGAGTGCCTAATTCAGTAGCTTGTACTTGTTCTTCCATGTTAACCTGATCCGTGTATTCTTCGTTCAATCGGTTCCGTTGTTCTCGCAAGTATTCACGAGGCAAACGGTCTATTCTGTCTGAGTATGGAATGAGGTCTTCACTTCCACGGGATCTGGTATTCATGCAAGTGTTTTGTGTTGTCGGAAATGACACTCGAGCGGGTGGTGCTCGAGTGTAATGATCGAGTGTTTCTGGGGTCTGCTCGAGCTCTCTGGAAACAGAAGAAGGACCAACGAGCTCGGATTGTGTTGGTCGAGCTTGTTGATCGAGTGTTCCTGAAAGCAAACAGAAACCAGAAACGAGTTTAGAATAATAATATAGTAAAACTTAGTCTCAGAAAAGTGATTCTCTTAATTGTAGCTAACAAATCCATGTTGGCAACGGCGCCAATTTGATAAACAAGTTTTTGCGGTATTTTCTCAAATACCAAACTGTCTATTTAATCAATTGCAGTACAGTATGGTGTCAATCCACTGGGAGAGTAACTAGCAATCAAGATATAATCTACTTATTCTAATCTAAGCCAAATTCGGTTTTAGTGAGTGGTTTATCTATCCTAGGTGACAATGAAATAAAATGCTAACAACGAAACAGAGTATTGGAATGTAAAAACAGAGCATTAATAAGTAAAGCAATAATAAAACTAATGATAAAGTGTAACACGAAATCTAAACCTAAAGCAGAGTATTAAAATCACGAAAATTCAATAGAGGAAAAACGGGTTCTCGAGGATTAGGATCAATGATTAGGGTATTCCTAGGGGTTCTAGACTTATCTATCAACCTATTTAGATGACCTCTAAGCAAGGAATCACAAAGTAATCACATTCGCTCTCGCGCAATGGGACCTCTCCTAAAAGACAACCTGACTTGACTCTCGCCCAACGATTGGAAATTCAAGAGGCCTTAAGTATGGACCTTACAAAGCCTAATAACACCCTAGACAATCAATCTCTTGAGCTAGGAAGATGCTATCTTAATTTAAGCATGTTCGAGTGATTCCCCAAACGCCTCTCGGGGGGGATTCACCAAGAGATCGAATTTCAATTGATCAGAAAGAAACAAGCATTAAGAACACTTAAACTAAAGAGATCTAAGACCTTATTTAAACATAGACAAATCTAGAAATCCCTAAGTTTTCCCCTAATCTCACCCTTTCCTCAAGAACCCTAGACTAACTTACTCAGAATTCATGAAATAAAACATAGACTTAAAATCGAAAATCAATTGCATAAAACTTAAAGCTAAAAATCGTAAATGCCTTAGTGAAAATATGAGACTCGAAAATTGCTAGAAAATATTGTATATTAAAAGTAGAAATTCTAGTACAATTTATAGATCAAAAGATCTTAAAGAAAAAGGAAAAATACTTAAAGAGAAAAAGGGAAAAATTCCCTTGAAAGAAAAATGGGAATTTCCTTTTAAAAGTTAAAAGGAAATTTCCCTAAGAAATAAAAATAGAAAAGAACTAAAAGATAATTGGGCTTGCACAAAGGGGCTTTTGATGGGCCTTTTTCGCAGAGAAGCCCAAAGATTCAATCTTCGTCTAAAGTCTCGGTTCTGGTCCGTAAAGGCACTCGACCAAATGATGGTTGAGTGTCATGCTCGAGTGTCGGAGACTCGAGTGACAAATCTTCTAGTTTGCATCTTGAACTTCAACTTTAGACCAGTCGATTCCTCATTGGTCTTCTTGTATTCTGAAATACTTCGTGATAAGCTCCAAAAAGTACCTAAAAGTCCCTTTTATGCAATGTATGCAATGCCCGATACTAATAATGCAAATTATGCTAAAAGGAACCTAAAACAATGATAATAATGCAAGTATGAATGCAAAACATGCTAAATAATGGTCCTAAAATGTGGTAAAATGCAGACACATCAGTATAATACTTGGTATTTTGAATAGATAAAGAATAAATTCCATCTGTGGATAGACGTAATCTCAGGTTTCTTGGTTCAGCTTAAAACTCAGGCCATTTATGATTCACATTGGCCCAAGTTATTGAATCCACCATATGTCGCATTGCACTATATTAACCTCTTATGCTATTCTTTTTAACACCTTAGCTGGAATCTCCTTATTTTCCTTACCACTATGCTTTCCATATCTTCATATTGCTTTCATAATAAGATATAGTCGCTCTTACAACCATGAATCATGTTGCACCCAAAACCAAACAGTTTCAAGAATCTTTTCATCTCAATGGTTGAACTGGGGAGTACATTACCTATGGGAAGCATGTCATGAAATGAGTTTAATAGCTGATCAAAGTCATATCTCGAATCATCACTTGGCTAATCACTTGCCTAACATCACACACAAGTTAAAGACTTAGTTAAGAAGGAAATGAAAATATAACAAATGAGAGTCCTTAAAGTGACTGTTATATAAAAAGTGATTACCTTCCTGTAGGACAAATCAAAGAGATTGGACATTTTCTTCCATCTCGAATTATCAATATCCTCTTCATACTCATCTTCTTAAATAACCTCATCATCACGCAAAGGTTTTCTATTTCCCATGCATTTTTTCTACGATAAAGACTTCCAAAAATCATTTCTAAAGTGTTTAAGTGCCTAAAATATTTCTGCTCATGTTTGAATTCTATTTGCTTTCAGTTTTTCCGCAGTGTTGTCAAACCATTTATTTTTCCTTCTATAAGGATGATCATGTCTGAGCCTTATTATGTTTCTTAGATACTTATGCTCATGTGTGAACTTCAATCATGTAAAAAGTATATCTTTTCCACACACAATACATGCTTGTTTGCCTTTGACCTTACACCCAGCTAATGTCCCTAATCCTGGATAGTCACTAATACTCCACAACAAAATTGCTTTAAGTAGAAAGTGATCCTTCAAAAAAGAATCATACACCACATACAATGGTTCGAGGTAGACATCCATGTTGTTGGTAGGTGCAGTTGGACTATGGATCAAGAGTTCTCTACCTTCATACATTTGGTTGGATGCATTTAATAGTTAACCAATAACACCAGCCATGTATAATACTTGGTATTTTGAATAGAGAAAGAATTAATCCCATATGTGGATAGACGTAATCTCAGGTTTCTTGGTTCAGCTTAAAACTCAGGCCATTTATGATTCACATTGGCCCAAGTTATTAAATCCACCATATGTCGCATTGCACTATATGAACCTCTTATGCTATTCTTTTTAACACCTTTGCTGGAATCTCCTTATTTTCCTCACCACTATGTTTTTTATATCTTCATATTGCTTCCATAATAAAATAGAGTTGCTCTTACAACCATGAATCATGTTGTACCCAAAACCAAACAGTTTCAAGAATCTTTTCATCTCAATAGTTGAACTGGGGAGTACATTACCTATGGGAAGCATGTCATGAAATGAGTTTAATAGCTGATCAAAGTCATATCTCGAATCATCACTTGGCTAATCACTTGCCTAACATGACACACAAGTTAAAGACTTAGTTAAGAAGGAAATGAAAATATAACAAATGAGAGTCCTTAAAGTGACTGTTATATAAAAAGTGATTACCTTCCTGTAGGACAAATCAAAGAGATTGGACATTTTCTTCCATCTCGAATTATCAATATCCTCTTCATACTCATCTTCTTAAATAACCTCATCATCACACAAAGGTTTTCTATTTCCCATGCATTTTTTCTGTGCTAAAGACTTCCAAAAATCATTTCTAAAGTGTTTAAGTGCCTAAAATATTTCTGCTCATGTTTGAATTCTATTTGCTTTCAGTTTTTCTACAGTGTTGTCAAACCATTTATTTTTCCTTCTATAAGGATGATCATGTCTGAGCCTCATTATGTTTCTTAGATACTTATGCTCCTGTGTGAACTTCAATCATGTAAAAAGTATATCTTTTCCACACACAATACATGCTTGTTTGCCTTTGACCTTACACCCAGCTAATGTCCCTAATCCTGGATAGTCACTAATACTCCACAACAAAATTGCTTTAAGTAGAAAGTGATCCTTCAAAAAAGAGTCATACACCACATATAATGGTTCGAGGTAGACATCCATGTTGTTGGTTGGTGCAGTTGGACTATGGATCAAGAGTTCTCTACCTTCATACATTTGGTTGGATGCATTTAATAGTTAACCAATAACACCAGCCATGTATAATACTTGGTATTTTGAATAGAGAAAGAATAAATTCCATCTGTGCATAGACGTAATCTCAGGTTTCTTGGTTCAGCTTAAAACTCAGGCCATTTATGATTCACATTGGCCCAAGTTATTGAATCCACCATATGTCGCATTGCACTATATTAACCTCTTATGCTATTGTTTTTAACACCTTAGCTGGAATCTCCTTATTTTCCTTACCACTATGCTTTCCATATCTTCATATTGCTTTCATAATAAGATATAGTCGCTCTTACAACCATGAATCATGTTGCACCCAAAACCAAACAGTTTCAAGAATCTTTTCATCTCAATGGTTGAACTGGGGAGTACATTACCTATGGGAAGCATGTCATGAAATGAGTTTAATAGCTGATCAAAGTCATATCTCGAATCATCACTTGGCTAATCACTTGCCTAACATGACACACAAGTTAAAGACTTAGTTAAGAAGGAAATGAAAATATAACAAATGAGAGTCCTTAAAGTGACTGTTATATAAAAAGTGATTACCTTCCTGTAGGACAAATCAAAGAGATTGGACATTTTCTTCCATCTCGAATTATCAATATCCTCTTCATACTCATCTTCTTAAATAACCTCATCATCACACAAAGGTTTTCTATTTCCCTTGCATTTTTTCTGTGGTAAAGAGTTCCAAAAATCATTTCTAAAGTGTTTAAGTGCCTAAAATATTTCTGCTCATGTTTGAATTCTATTTGCTTTCAGTTTTTCCACAGTGTTGTCAAACCATTTATTTTTCCTTCTATAAGGATGATCATGTCTGAGCCTCATTATGTTTCTTAGATACTTATGCTCCTGTGTGAACTTCAATCATGTAAAAAGTATATCTTTTCCACACACAATACATGCTTGTTTGCCTTTGACCTTACACCCAGCTAATGTCCCTAATCCTGGATAATCACTAATACTCCACAACAAAATTGGTTTAAGTAGAAAGTGATCCTTCAAAAAAGAGTCATACACCACATACAATGGTTCGAGGTAGACATCCATGTTGTTGGTTGGTGCAGTTGGACTATGGATCAAGAGTTCTCTACCTTCATACATTTGGTTGGATGCATTTAATAGTTAACCAATAACACCAGCCATGTATAATACTTGGTATTTTGAATAGAGAAAGAATAAATTCCATCTGTGGATAGACGTAATCTCAGGTTTCTTGGTTCAGCTTAAAACTTAGGCTATTTATGATTCACATTGGCCCAAGTTATTGAATCCACCATATGTCGCATTGCACTATATTAACCTTTTATGCTATTCTTTTTAACACCTTAGCTGGAATCTCCTTATTTTCCTTACCACTATGCTTTCCATATCTTCGTATTGCTTTCATAATAAGATATAGTCGCTGATAAACATGTTTTTGCGGTGTTTTCTCAAATACCAAACTGTCTATTTAATCAATTGCAGTACAGTATGGTCTCAATCCAATGGGATAGTAACTAGCAATCAAGATATAATCTACTTATTCTAATCTAAGACAGATTCGGTTTTAGCAAGTGATTTATCTATCCTAAGTGATAACGAAATCTTTAAACAAAATGCTAAAAACGAAACACAGTATTAAAATGTAAAAACAGAGCATTAAAAGTAAAGCAATAGTGAAACTAATGATAAAGTGCAACACGAAATCTCAACCTAAAGCAGAGTATTAAAATCACGAAAATTCAATAAAGGAAAAACGGGTTCTCGAGGATTAGGATCAATGATTAGGGTATTCCTAGGGGTTCTAGACTTATCTATAAACCTATTTAGATGACCTCTAAGCAAGGAATCACAAAGTAATCACATTCGCTCTCGCGCAATGGGACCTCTCCTAAAAGATAACCTGACTTGACTCTCGCCCAACGATTGGAAATTCAAGAGGCCTTAAGTATGGACCTTACAAAGCCTAATAACACCCTAGACAATCAATCTCTTGAGCTAGGAAGATGCTATCTTAATTTAAGCATGTTCAAGTGATTCCCCAAACGCTTCTCGGGGGGGATTCACCAAGAGATCGAATTTCAATTGATCAGAAAGAAACAAGCATTAAGAACACTTAAACTAAAGAGATCTAAGACCTTATTTAAACATAGACAAATCTAGAAATCCCTAAGTTTTCCCCTAATCTCACCCTTTCCTCAAGAACCCTAGACTAACTTACTCAGAATTCATGAAATAAAATAAAGACTTAAAATCGAAATCTAATTGCATAAAACTTAAAGCTAAAAATCGTAAATGCCTTAGTAAAAATATGAGACTCGAAAATTGCTAGAAAATATTGTATATTGAAAGTAGAAATTCTAGTACAATTTATAGATCAAAAGATCTTAAAGAAAAAGGAAAAATACTTAAAGAGAAAAAGGGAAAAATTCCCTTGAAAGAAAAATGGGAATTTCCTTTTAAAAGTAAAAAGGAAATTTCCCTAAGAAAAAAAATAGAAAAGAACTAAAAGATAATTGGGCTTGCACAAAGGGGCTTTTGATGGGCCTTTTTCGCAGAGAAGCCCAAAGATTCAATCTTCGTCTAAAGTCTCGGTTCTGGTCCGTAAAGGCACTCGACCAAATGATGGTTGAGTGTCATGCTCGAGTGTCGGAGACTCGAGTGACAAATCTTCTAGTTTGCATCTTGAACTTCAACTTTAGACCAGTCGATTCCTCATTGGTCTTCTTGTATTCTGAAATACTTCGTGATAAGCTCCAAAAAGTACCTAAAAGTCCCTTTTATGCAATGTATGCAATGCCCGATACTAATAATGCAAATTATGCTAAAAGGAACCTAAAACAATGATAATAATGCAAGTATGAATGCAAAACATGCTAAATAATGGTCCTAAAATGTGGTAATATGCAGACACATCAACTCCCCCAAACTTAGTCTTTGCTTGCCCTCAAGCAAATGTGCATTGAACTAAGAAGGAAAAGAAGTTGCTATCAATGGGAACATCTTACTTAAACAAATGACCTGCCAAATCGAAAAACTGTAACCCACAAGTGAAACCTCATTCTTTTGTAAGAACCACAATTTACTTTCATCAAGGCTTAGCATCAAGACCGATTATTCCCTAACACTTAGTTGGTCTCTTAAGAAATTCAGATTCGAAACCTATTTCTTTCAAGTGCAGTCCGCAAAAGGGGCTATTAATCAAAGACTTTGGGATTCAACTTCCTCAAATTCAGCTAGTCACTTAATGGTTTAAGCATTTTTGATCACTTCTCAACTCTTTACTCGTTTTTATTGGCTTTAGCTTATCAATGAAGCACGAAAAAGTACGGGTTTACGCACAGTCCCGGTTCACCTTAGGCATCGATGTTTTAGCTTTATCAATGAGACGCGAAAAAGTACGGGTTTACGCACAGTCCCGGTTCATTTTAGGCGATATCGAAATGGTTTTATTGATGAACACAAGAAGGTACGGGTTTACGCACAATCCCCGTTCATCTTAGACCATATATTTTGGGCCGAGTTTTGAGAAGGATGATTCAATATTCACCTTATGCTTTTCTTTTTACTTAGCTAGCTGAACCTAAGGAAGGATCTTATGCAATGTATCTCAAGCCCCTAATTTGGAAAATAAAATTCGATTATGAGGTAACAAATCAGGTTCTTTTCGAGACACAACCTAAGTATCGGTTTCAAAGGTTAATGATCTACCTATCAGTGTTCAAGGGGAAAAACGCAAGTCTAAGAGTTCACTATGGTTACTAGCCAATCAACCTAGCAAGTCTACCTATCTAGCAAGATGATTCCCGAAACTCTAGACTCAATTCTATATGAATGCAATGCAACTATATGAACACTCTGTTTTTGACTTATGCATTTTTGATTTTTTTCAATTTTTTTGGTTTTTTCTATGCCTTAGATGTGATGCAAATGATCAAATGCAAGAATAAAAACTAAGAACCACAGAAAACAAAGTTAAATATCCTCTAGAACCCTCCCCCAAACTTAAATCACACAGTCCCTTGTGTGTATAAAAGTCCAAAAGAGGATCCTAGACCAGCAAGTCAAGTGAAAAGTATGCAAAAGCAAGCTAAGTAAAAGAAATGTAAAAGCAAGTCAATTGAAAAATATGCAATGGTATTTATAATGAAAGGAAGGGGTTTTTGTACCTCTTAATGATTCCAGTAATCGGATGCCACATTTCGCATGAGCTCCATGTAGTAGTCATTATGCCTTTGACGCTCGAGCTCAGCTTGCTCGAGCGTGTCCGTCGAGTGTTCGGAATGCTCGACTGATTGGTGCTCGAGCGGTTGGCTCGAGCTTGCTCCTGCTGCATCAAATGGTCTTCTGTATGAGAAGGCTGCTGGGTTAGCTGAGGAGCGTCTAGCTGGTGCTGGTTGGTGTTGCCTCTCACGATCTGTGGATATGGAGGCTCTTCTTGGGCGAATAGTTGGTGGCGGTGGTTGTGGTCCGCTGTTCCTTTCTAGAGCTGCAACTCTTCTACTTAGATCATCGTTTTCCTGCCTTCTAGCTTCGTCGCTAGCAGTCAGCTTCTTCACCTTCTTCATCAACCATTTGTTCATTTTCTGCAACAAGCCTATGTGCTTGTGTGCTTCTCGGATTGGTTCTCCTTGACGAGGTGGCATCGTGTATTCTTCAAAACAAAATGCCTCGGGATCCACCTCATCGCTTCTAGAGGTGGGTTGAAATCCGTGTTTTGCCCCATTCTTATTGTCGTGTACTCCCTGTTTGGCAAGAGCAGAAAAGCGTTTGGTCTAAGTAAATGATGGAAAGAGTAAAGGCGCTTACCTCGAACTTCCGTTGTAGCCAAGAATTGACTCCTCCTTAAATGATCGATGTTCATGAACCGAGGGTCAGCCCATTGTGTCTCATCGATTTGCACATTGCACCTTTCCAGAATGCATGTGATAAGTCCGCCAATGGTGATCTTTCCATCACGTCCTCCAGTTTTGTTATCCCTTGCCCAATCTCGGTATGTGACTAATTGGTTAGCAAACTGGATGGTTAATCCAGCATTGTTTCGATCTCCAATAATTCACTCTTTTGACCAACAATGTCTTTAAGAGCTGTCACCAACATCTCCATTTCTCCTAGGTTAATTGTTCTAGTAGTAAAACGTGAGAAAAGTGTATTTGCTAGGATTGTTCGAAAATACCTCAATGCCGGGTTTCGGATCAGTGACGCCTTAGATCGGGAGGATGAGAATCTGCTCCTTGTTGATGCAATCGACCTCCACACATCATCCAACTCAGCTCTATCAAAATCGGGTCCATAATTTTCGGACTCGGCCTTTGGGAACTCGAAGAGGTCCCTAAGTGCTTTGAATGTCATTCGATAGTCCCTTCCTCTTATTGCAAAGAAGATGTAACCGCCACCTTGCTTTTCTTGGAGACTCTCGTTTTCAGCATCGTATAGAACGATTTGAACCGTTGCGAAAAACTGAAGAGTCTCTTCCTTGTAAGCTCTTTGTGGATATTGCACAAATATGGACAGCCCACAATTTTGCAACATGAGATCCACATCTCTTGTTATCCCCATTGCGGTTAGCGCTTCCTTGCATGGATAGCGGGTACCTAGAAAATCCATCCTCCGCAGATCGCTTAGTGCTCTTGCCGAGTTGTGCCTCTCCTTCATCTCCTTCTCTCTTTTTCCGGCAAGAATTATCTCTCTTGCTTCTGCCGCCTCTCTTTCGCCATATCCATCTTCACGGAGTGTTTCAGCAGCAAGGTCCGGGTCCAATTCGTCTTCATCCATGTATTCTCCTATTTCTTCCGACTCATTCTCAGATTTCACTTCCATCCTCCTCTTCTCTTTTCTGCCGGGTCTGCTTGCGGCCATGGAAGACTCTCCTTGGGAAGGATTGCTTCTTGATCGAGCATTATTTTTGGCTCTGAGGCGGAGGAGGTTGGCTTTGTTGGATTTTCCGTCTGTCATGGTGAAAGTAGGTCGGAGGAAGAGCAAGTATTCGGACACTCGAACAAGACACTCGAGCAAGGGTTATCGAGTGTAATGGATGAACAAAAAGAGAGACGATTTGCTTCTGTAAAAGAGAGAACAACTAGAGAGAAATGTTAGAGAGAGAATGTATTTCGTGTGAATGGAAGGAGAGAGGCCCCTCCTCCTTTTATAGAGGAGAAAAACAAGGGGGAGCCTTTTCAAATTCAAAATTTGAACTTGGATTAAATCAAATATTTTTGAATTAAATAGAAAAGATATTGCATTAAAGAAAGATTTAACCCATTTTTCGGAGTAAATGTCTCCCCTTTCTCAGCTTTTGGCAGTTATAGGCTTGGAGGTATGTGAATAGGCATGAAGGCGGGACGCTCGAGCCTGACACTCGAGCAGGTTTGGTCGAGTGTCAGTCTGCCAAAAGCTGGCTGATGCTCGAGTGGGACACTCGACCAGGCGTGGTCGAGTGTTGTCCCATCTTGTCGGTTTTGACCCTATTTGTCCCATGTGGGCCCCATTTTCCTGCAAAAGAGACCCAAAAAACCTTCCAAGTGCATAGATGTATGAAAAAATGATAAAATAGCAAATTTGTAAGGAAATATGCGAAAAGGGAGAAATTGAATGTATATACAGAGGATACCTTTGGGATTGCCTCCCAACTGCGCTTGTTTATAGTCTCAAGCTCGACTTTCCTCCTTTTTATTGGAGAGGAGGTGGTTCATCGAGCAGAACCAAAGTTCCCTCGGAAATCATGCTGTTTGCCAAGTAAGGCTTTACTCTATGACCGTTTACAGTGAATCCTTCTCCATTGCTATTGGCTAAAGTGACTGCTCTATAAGGTAAAACTTGTAATACTTTGAACGGACCAGACCACTTCGATCGTAGCTTTCCGGAAAATAGCTTGAGTCTTGTGTTAAAGAGAAGTTCTTGATAACCAACTTTGATTGTTTTCCGCTGGATCTTTTTGTCGTGAGCTGCTTTTGTTCGATCCTTGTATGCTTTTGAGCTGTCATATGCTTCGAGTCTGATTTCTTCGAGTTCATGTAAGTCCATCTGCCTCTTTTCTTGTGCTGTCTTGATATCGAAATTCAAGAGTTTGGTTGCCCAAATCGACTTGTACTCTATCTCAACTGGTAAATGGCAGGATTTTCCATAGAGTAATTGAAAAGGTGTGCGGCCAATAGGTGTTTTGAAAGCAGTCCTATAGGCCCAAAGAGTATCATCCAATTTGGCGGCCCAATCATGTTTTGACAGCCCAACTATCTTCATCAAAATCGATTTGATTTGTCTATTAGAGACTTCAACTTGTCTGCTGGTTTGAGGATGATAAGGAGTTGCCACTTTGTGTTTAACCCCATGTTTCCTAAGCAAATTTTCGAAAACCTTGTTGACAAAATGGGATCCTCCATCGCTAATCACAACTCTTGGCACACCAAATGTGGGAAATATAATGTGTTTTAAGAGTTTAAGTACCACCTTTGCATCGTTTGTAGGAGCTGCAATAGCTTCTACCCATTTAGAGACATAATCCACAGCAACCAAAATGTAACTGTTTCCTAAAGAAGGAGGCTTAAATGGTCCCATGAAATCGATTCCCCAACAGTCAAACACTTCTATCTCCAAGATCGGATTCTGCGGCATCTCATTCCTCTTGCTTATACTGCCCATTCTTTGGCAGCAATCACATCGGGATATGAACTCTTGGCAGTCTTTAAAAATCGATGGCCACCATAACCCGGATTGAAGGATTTTCTGTGCTGTTTTGAATGCAGCAAAGTGTCCTCCATAAGTAGATCCATGACAATGTTCCAAAATTCCATTGACTTCCTCTTCTGATACACATCTTCTGAATAGTCCATCAGATCCTTGCTTGTAGAGATAAGGCTCATCCCAAAAATACTGCCTTACATCCCTAAAAAATTTCTTTCTTTGATGATAATTCAAGGTTTTAGGCAGCTCTCCTCCGACCAAATAGTTTACCAAATCGGCATACCATGGTAAACATGTTTCCACAAACTTCGATCCGATCGAAAAACGCCTTCTTTGTCTGTGGGTTTGACACTCGAGCAGGTGGTGCTCGAGTGTCATGGTCGAGTGTTCGGTAAAAAAACTTAACAGTTGCTCTTCAGGCATAGAATCATTCATTGGAAGGGTTTCTTCAACCTGTATTCTTGATAAGTGATCAGCAACACCGTTTTCAACCCCTGGTTTATCGACTATCTCCATGTCGAATTCTTGTAGCAACAAAATATATCTAAGCAGTCTAGGCTTAGCATCCTTCTTTTTCATCAAGTATCTTAGAGCTGCATGATCAGTATGCACGATAACTTTTGATCCAACCAGATAGGACCGGAATTTCTCAAAGGCGAACACAACTGCAAGCAATTCCTTCTCCGTGGTGGCGTATTTCACCTGGGCTTCGTCTAGTGTTCTACTAGCATAGTAGATCACATTCAGTTTCTTATCTATCTTCTGTCCCAGAACTGCTCCAACAGCATAGTCACTAGCATCACACATTATCTCAAAAGGGAGATTCCAATCGGGTGCTTGAACTATTGGTGCTGTTATCAAGGCGTCTTTAAGTTCGAGAAAAGCCTTGAGGCATTCCTCGTCAAAGACGAAATCCGCCTCCTTACAAAGGAGACGAGTCAAAGGTCTAGCAGTTTTCGAAAAGTCTTTGATGAACCGCCTATAGAATCCTGCATGTCCCAAGAAACTCCTAATGTCCTTGACAGTTTTCGGTGGTTGTAACTGAACCATAACCTCTATCTTGGCTTTGTCGACTTCAATGCCTCTTTCAGAAATCTTATGACCTAAAACGATCCCTTCTTTTACCATAAAGTGGCATTTCTCCCAATTAAGCACTAAATCCGTCTCAACGCACCTAGATAGAACCCTGCACAAGTTTGACAAACAAGAGGAGAAGGAAGAACCATAGACAGAGAAATCGTCCATGAACACTTCGACCATCTCCTCAATCAGATCCGAAAATATAGAAGTCATGCAACGTTGAAAAGTAGCAGGTGCATTACAAAGACCAAATGGCATTCTCCTATATGCAAATGTACCATAAGGGCAAGTAAAGGTTGTTTTTTCCTGATCATTTGGATGTATAGGGATTTGGAAAAATCCACTATATCCATCAAGGAAACAATAATATGAATGATTAGCCAACCTTTCAAGCATTTGGTCTATGAATGGCAAATGATAATGATCTTTTCTAGATGCAGAATTCAATTTCCTAAAATCAATGCACATCCTATTACCTGTAATGGTTCTAGTTGCAATCAAATCATCATTTTCGTTTCTAATGACAGTGACCCCTCCCTTTTTAGGCACACAATGCACAGGAGACACCCATTTACTATCAGAAATAGGATAGATTATATCAGCATCTAACAGTTTTAAAATTTCTTTTTTAACGACCTCCTTTAAATTCGGATTCAATCTCCTTTGAGGTTCCCTGCTAGAATAAGATTCATTTTCAAGGTGAATTCTATGTGTGCATAAATCGGGAGAGATCCCTCTAATGTCAGACAGTGATTATCCTAAGGCTTTTCTAAACCGTCTTAATTCAGAAAGCAACATGTTTAACTCATCATCACTCAATGCATTATTTACTATTACTGGATAAGTAGAGTTAGATCCAAGAAATGCGTACCTGAGCCCGGAGGGGAGTGGTTTAAGTTCCACTTTCGGTGATTTGAGCTCCGACCAGTCATCATCGAGCGGACACTCGACCTTAGTGTGGTCGAGTGTTATGGTCGAGTGTTGATTTCCAGAGGCTAAATCGGAATGCTCGAGCTTGGTGTGCTCGAGTGTTGAGCTCGAATGTAAGGTTTCGAACTGTTTTTCACCTTTCAGTGATTTGCAAGAGTCCAACAGGTTTTTGTAGACCTCAGTTTCTTCGTATATGTATCCATCACAACCGTCTTTTATCAAAGCAGTACCAAGGTGGTCTTTCTCCATCAATTCTCCAAATAGGTCCTTTGAAAGATCATCTATTTCTTGTACCACGAACAGTTGACCCTCAATGGTCGGTTTTTTTCATTATGTCACTGATGCTGAAAGTCATCTTGAAATCTTTCCCAAGGTTGAGTTCGATTTCTCCTTTTGGCACATTGATCACAGCTCCTGCAGTGGCTAAGAAGGGCCTTCCAAACAACAATGGGTCCTTTGGTTCTTCTCCCATATCTAGAACAACGAAATCCGTGGGGGATTTCTACTCCTCCAACCTGAACTGGTAAGTCTTCTAGAATTCATGTGGAATCCTAACCGATCAGTCAGCTAGTACCAAAGATATCATACAAGACTTGTATCTATCGAACCCTAATCGTTTGGCGACTGTTAGAGGCATTAGGCTGATCGATGCCCCTAAATCACACAAGCAACTCCTGAATGTGAGAGGTCCAAGCGAACATGGAATTGTGAATGTTCCTGGATCATCGAGCTTCGTAGGCACAACCTTTCTTTGTATAATAGCACTGACCTCGTGAGTTAACACAACCATCCCTTCAACTTCTTGTGTTCTGTCCTTGACTGAGTCTTTCAAAAACTTTTGATAAGGGGGCATTAGCATAAAGGCGTCTAGAATTGGTATTTTCACTTCAACGTCCCTCATCTGCTTTTTCAAAGAGAGCTTTGTACTTGTCTGCAACATCCTTTTTGAATCTCTGCGGAAAAGGAAGCTGCGGTTTGAAAGTAGGTGGAGCAAACGTCTTTGGGTCTTTTTGTATATCGGTTGTGTTTCTAGGCTGATCTTCGTACTCTCGAGCAGGTGGTGCTCGAGTGTCCCTTTAGTATCTGCTGCAAGATGTCCATCACTTCAGGTGTTTGTTGTGGTGGTTGGGTGTTGTATCCAGTAGGTGGTTGGTGGTGTATTTGCTGGTACTGTTGTTTGGGTATGAATGGTTTTGATTGTGGTTGCGGATGTGGTTTGGGTGGGTACACCTGGTCGTTTGAATTCGCTACATTTGTGTTTCTGTAGGATAGGTTGGGGTTAGGTTTATAGCTGTTGAATTGTCTGAAATTGTTGCTTTGGTTCTGTACGAAATTGACCTCTTCAACCTCGTCATCGTCTTCTTCAATCCGTTTTGTTTCACTGACATGGTGTACTTGCTTGTGGTGAGCTGAAAGTAGCTTGTCTAGTTTGTCTTGTATGGCTTTGAGCTCCTTTCTACTAACCATATCTGAATCCGTAACGCCTCTAGGAGTTCGATCATAGTCTTCACTGTATTGGCCGTCTGCTTGAGCTAAATTCTCCACTAATTCCAATCCATCATCGACATCTTTATTCAGAAAATTCCCATTGCTGGCTGTGTCTAGCAACATGCGTATCTTTGGGATCACGCCTCTGTAGAGAGTACTGAGAAGGGACTCAGTAGTGAAACCGTGATGAGGACATTGCGATTGGTACATCTTGAATCGTTTCCCAAGCCTCAGAGAATGTTTCTGAATGGTTTTGCTTAAAACCAGAGATGGAATTGCGAAGTTTCGCAGTTCTGGAATTTGAAAAGAATTTGCCTAGAAATGCTTCTTTGCAGGCGTCCCATGATGTGATAGATCCTTGTGGCAAGTGTTTTTCCCATAGATGTGCTTTGTCTCCAAGAGAGAAAGGAAACAATCGCAATTTCAGAGCATCCTCACTAACCCCATTTATTTTTCCTTCTATAAGGATGATCATGTCTGAGCCTCATTATGTTTCTTAGATACACATGCTTCTGTGTGAACTTCAATTATCTAAAAAGTATATCTTTTCCACACACAATACATGCTTGTTTGCCTTTGACCTTACACCCAGCTAATGTCCCTAATCCTGGATAGTCACTAATACTCCACAACAAAATTGCTTTAAGTAGAAAGTGATCCTTCAAAAAAGAGTCATACACCACATACAATGGTTCGAGGTAGACATCCATGTTGTTGCTTGGTGCAGTTGGACTATGGATCAAGAGTTCTCTACCTTCATACATTTGGTTGGATGCATTTAATAGTTAACCAATAACACCAGCCATGTATAATACTTGGTATTTTGAATAGAGAAAGAATAAATTCCATCTGTGGATAAACGTAATCTCAGGTTTCTTGGTTCAGCTTAAAACTCAGGCCATTTATGATTCACATTGGCCCAAGTTATTAAATCCACCATATGTCGCATTGCACTATATGAACCTCTTATGCTATTCTTTTTAACACCTTTGCTGGAATCTCCTTATTTTCCTCACCACTATGTTTTCCATATCTTCATATTGCTTCCATAATAAAATAGAGTTGCCCTTACAACCATGAATCATGTTGTACCCAAAACCAAACAGTTTCAAGAATCTTTTCATCTCATCGGTTGAACTTGAGAGTAGATTACCTATGGGAAGCATGTCATGAAATGAGTTTCATAGCTGATCAAGTCATATCTCGAATCATCACTTGACTAATCACTTGCTTAACATCACACACAAGTTAAAGACTTAGTTAAGAAGGAAATGAAAATATAACAAATGAGAGTATTTAAAGTGACTTTTATATAAAAAGTGATTACCTTCCTGTAGGACAAATCAAAGAAATTGGACATTTTCTTCCATCACGAGTTATCATTATCCGCTTCATACTCATCTTCTTAAATAACCTCATCATCACGCAAAGGTTTTCTATTTCCCATGCATTTTTTCTGTGGTAAAGACTTCCAAAAATCATTTCTAAAGTGTTTAAGTGCCTAAAATATTTCTGCTCATGTTTGAATTCTATTTGCTTTCAGTTTTTCCACAGTGTTGTCAAACCATTTATTTTTCCTTCTATAAGGATGATCATGTCTGAGCCTCATTATGTTTCTTAAATACTTATGCTCCTGTGTGAACTTCAATCATGTAAAAAGTATATCTTTTCCACACACAATACATGCTTGTTTGCCTTTGACCTTACACCCAGCTAATGTCCCTAATCCTGGATATTCACTAATACTCCACAACAAAATTGCTTTAAGTAGAAAGTGATCCTTCAAAAAAGAGTCATACACCACATACAATGGTTCGAGGTAGACATCCATGTTGTTGGTTGGTGCAGTTGGACTATGGATCAAGAGTTCTCTACCTTCATACATTTGGTTGGATGCATTTAATAGTTAACCAATAACACCAGCCATGTATAATACATGGTATTTTGAATAGAGAAAGAATAAATTCCATCTGTGGATAGACGTAATCTCAGGTTTCTTGGTTCAGCTTAAAACTCAGGCCATTTATGATTCACATTGGCCCAAGTTATTAAATCCACCATATGTCGCATTGCACTATATGAACCTCTTATTCTATTCTTTTTAACACCTTTGCTGGAATCTCCTTATTTTCCTCACCACTATGTTTTCCATATCTTCATATTGCTTCCATAATAAAATAGAGTTGCCCTTACAACCATGAATCATGTTGTACCCAAAACCAAACAGTTTCAAGAATCTTTTCATCTCATCGGTTGAACTTGAGAGTAGATTACCTATGGGAAGCATGTCATGAAATGCAGTTTCATAGCTGATCAAGTCATATCTCGAATCATCACTTGACTAATCACTTGCTTAACATCACACACAAGTTAAAGACTTAGTTAAGAAGGAAATGAAAATATAACAAATGAGAGTATTTAAAAGTGACTTTTATATAAAAAGTGATTACCTTCCTGTAGGACAAATCAAAGAAATTGGACATTTTCTTCCATCACGAGTTATCATTATCCGCTTCATACTCATCTTCTTAAATAACCTCATCATCACGCAAAGGTTTTCTATTTCCCATCCATTTTTTCTGTGGTAAAGACTTCCAAAAATCATTTCTAAAGTGTTTAAGTGCCTAAAATATTTCTGCTCATGTTTGAATTCTATTTGCTTTCAGTTTTTTCCACAGTGTTGTCAAACCATTTATTTTTCCTTCTATAAGGATGATCATGTCTGAGCCTCATTATGTTTCTTAAATACTTATGCTCCTGTGTGAACTTCAATCATGTAAAAAGTATATCTTTTCCACACACAATACATGCTTGTTTGCCTTTGACCTTACACCCAGCTAATGTCCCTAATCCTGGATATTCACTAATACTCCACAACAAAATTGCTTTAAGTAGAAAGTGATCCTTCAAAAAAGAGTCATACACCACATACAATGGTTCGAGGTAGACATCCATGTTGTTGGTTGGTGCAGTTGGACT